>LPNX011217286.1:726116-737417 GCA_001517045.1 Pseudotsuga menziesii | reverse complement strand
ATCACCTGATAAAACATGGAGAACCAAAAACACTATGTATATAAGGCCATCGATCACATCAAAATGCCATTTCTTGCCTCTTAACTATGAAAATGTTTCTCAACACTATATGTAACAAGTTCCAATGGAGGAGTCAAATAGCAATAGTGAAAAGTAAACACTACAACTATAGAAATAGTTGGTTTTAATGTATTCTTCCTTACCATTTATTGAGCTCCTCTCTGTTTTGAGAATAATTTAATATTATCTACTAAAAAGGACCAACCACGTGAAGGTGGAAGCTCTTATGGCCCCTCCCCCCCCTCACATCACTCTCAATTCCCCAAACCCAATGCATCTACTTGCAAATAACAATTTAATGCAAATTATTTCACTCAATAGCTGAAAGAAGATTTCATTAAATCATTATTTAAATCATTCATTAAACCATTCAATCATTCAACAACTGAAAAAAAAAAAAACATTCATTAAACCATTCATTTAGTAAATAGCAAAGAAAAAATTCAGTAAACCATTCATTCATGAAACAGAGGAAAAAACATGTAAATTTTTTTATTATAAATAAGAATTACTCAAAATTTCTTTAGTCACTTCCTTTTTACTTTTCTTCTCTTTAAATATTTAGTCAGAGTCACATCTTCTGGATTCTGATCATCAGTCTCCCTACTAGACTGCTCGCAAGGTTGAACTTGCAGCAAGGGGCAATGAATTTCTGCAATAATGTCAAAATCTTTCATTAATATATTTTTATTTTTATAAATACAAGTAATTCATTTAAAAAAAAATTATGAAGGTGTTTTTTTACCTGGCATGGGCACATTATCATATTCATCATTATCCTGTACACGCTCAACCTTTTCAGTGTTATCTGCATCTACATGCTCTGCAGTTGAATTGTGTAGAATTAGAATTAATGTTCATCATCTGCAATTATCTATACAAAACAATAGAATATTAAGAAATTCATTACCAAGAATCGAAGCATGATCTTCATCCAGTTGGTGTACATTCTCGACATGAATGAGATCATTAATTTCCTGCTAAAAAACGAATAAATAATTTATGTTAATTTTTTATAACGAATAAATTGCATGAGAATTAAAAAATTATCATTAAACTATATAGTTTTTATATACCTGTGCACCAGATGGATCAGCAGAATATCGTGCAGTATTCCTAGACAATATTCTATAGCATTCAACAATGGCGTCAAAGCCCTATTCGAAGCCAAGCTTCATGTCTTCCGCAATGGGAAATTCTTTGAACCAGTCGGCCTGCATATTTGCATGATGTCATTAATTTTACATTTTTTGCCAAAACAAAACGAAAATAATTTTATGTATGATATTTGGATGCAGTTTCAATTTTTCGATACTTACATATCGAGCCACCAAGTTCGAATATCCACTAGGCCCAAGCTTGTGTTGACCAATTTTTTTCCATTCTTTCCTTGGTGTCCTTAGATGTGTCTGAAAGCCTAATCAAGTGTTGAAATACATTAGTCAATGTTCCAAATTTGATATAAAAACTAATAATAATAAGGCTTACCATTACATTTTGGAATGTATTGCATACATCCCTGTTCCTGGCGGTATCTTTCCTGTTTTTCTCATACCCTTCTCTTTTCCATCTTCCACGAGGGATTTCCACTCCATAGATGCAATCAATGGAGGGCGCTCATACCTATGGTTCTTTCATAGGTGAACCCTATACTGGTCTTGGACAATATTCAAATGTTTTCTAGCCTTCTGTAGGACCTTCGATGTATCGAAGGTATCTTTTTCGAACAGACCAACCAAGCAGTTAGTCAACTCGTCCTTTAAATATTTTTCCTCCTTGTCCCACCTTATGTGGATGGTGGGCCCAAATATCTCCAAGGATAAATCATTTAGATGTTTATAAAATATATCATTTCCTGCAAAAGATTAATGCCATCATTAGTCAACATTAAAAAATATTATCGTTATATTAGATACAAATTATAAAAACTAAATTGAACAATTTATAATCACCTGGAATCTTCTCTATCTTTATTGGAACCAATTTTTAGTTCACCAAAAATGTCGTCACTACTTAACCAGTGCTAGTGAAATGAGAAGATCCATGAAATGAATCCACCTCTCTATCTAATCGTGCTTCCACCCCTTCTTCTGCAGCATCTGTTGTGGGTCGGTCAACATCAAATGCACCCTCTGCTGGCCTCAGGGGTGTCGCAAAACGTGTTTCCAACTGTGCAGTGGACAATAAGGGAGAAGTATGTGGTGTACGTGGTGTGGTTTGGTCACTGCGACCAACAATGCCTTGACCACCACTATAAAGCTACATAACTTGCTGTAAATTCAAACCATTGTATTATAAGTTCAATAGCATATAAAGTTAAATATTATAAAGTTCTAAATGAATTTACTTTATTATTCAGGAACTTACTTGAAATTTTCGACATCTCAGTAACAACAATTGAATCTTTGATTCAGTCTCTTGTGTTTGTGGAACTGTCAATGTCAGAAGAACCATTTCCTCATTTTAGTTTTTCCATGGTATTATGTAGCACCCTCAACAGGTCTGTAGACCCATTAATTTCATTATCTTTCATCAAATGGGAGACCTCAAACTGTAAAGAGTGTTGAGATGGTGTTTCATAAACCGAATCCCCTGTCTGCAACAGAAATATATAAAACATTGCTTAGTCTATGAAGCAATAGTGTGCTCAAAAAATTATATTAACAAAAATTGTCTATCATGATAGATTCATAGGATTACATCTAGGTTTACCTAATTCCTAGATGTGGGTGTGGTCTAATCAACAGCTGGGGACTTACCCTGATCATCCACCTGCAAAAAAAAGTAGAGAACATTATCACAATGAACGCAATATGTAAAAGCTAACAAATACATAACAAAAATAAACATTATGCTACATGTTTTATATGTGTTCAATTTTGAAATATTTAGAATGTGGAATTACATTTAGAGTTACAGGTTGTCTCAAGGCTCCAGTCGTCTGATCAACAGTTGGGGACTTTCCATGGTCAACAACCTGCCCAAAAAGTAGACAACATTATCATCATGAACGCAAACATAAAAATGAAAAAATACATAACAAAATAAACATTATGCTACACAATATACATGTGTATGATTTTAAAGTATTTCAAATGGAGAATTACATTCATGTTTACTTGTTGCCCCGATGCTGCAGTTGGCTGATAAAAAACCAGTTGGCTTCCCTTATCAACACTCTTCATGGGAAATAGATAAGATTATATAAACGAACCGAATATACTAATGAAAATACAAAACAACAGATTTGCTTCTCCATCCTAAATTTATTGCATTGGCAATATCGATGTATACTTGCTGCCCTGATTTACGTCTACTAACATCTATGGAGAGGGAGGTGCACCTGAGAGAACCCTGCATCAAAAACATACTAAAAACTACCTAAAGAAACTAGAATATTCACTAAAACAATTTTAAAACATAACATTTTGATGTATACATGTTTACTCACGGGTTGTGTGCTCCTCTCACCTTCTGCTGGGGTGATGAGCCCCCCATCACCTCCCTGCAAAGTCAACATAGGAAATTTATTAGAAAATTATAATTATATGCTAGTGAAAAATCCTATAGATGTTAAAATAATTAAAAAAAGGTTGGGTAAATTGTTGGATGTACCACAACCATACTAATTGTGTTTGTATCTACACGATTCAAATTGTAATTAATAAGTAGTTCTTTGCCAACAGCAATTGATTTAATGGCACATACAAAGACACAGTTTCCTTCACATGACTCGAATATGCAATTGGGTTTCTTAAGTGTATACCCTGGTTGTGTACTGTTTATAAACCCCACAATATTACCAGTTGTTTTTGGCCTTCCGTCCATGTACAACATTGCTCCTTTACTTTGAGCTTTGTCTTTCAGTTGTATATAAGTTGCTGACAACCCATACCTATGCATACTTCGTGTATATTTGACCAGGTGCATCCAATCACTATAGTTGTAATAGGTTCCAACATACTCCATCAATTATGTACATCTGTTGTATCCAACCTTAATGCCATCCATGCAAAACAACCCCAATACATGTAATGACGACGGTGAAATTCTATATATCCTCTCATTCACATGAAAATTAGTGTTTACTTAATTAAGATCCCTAGGCACCCATTGTTTCACTAGGTGTTTGTACCTTAAGGGCACCTCTATGTCTCCCACTATCTCATCATCATAGGAACATGACCCCCCTCCTTTGAGAAAAAAATCCATGCATTTATTGAATTTGATTATGATCGTATGACATGTAGTTGATCTAGCCCTTGTAGACCTACTGGATGTCTCACTTTCCTCTAGCCTTCCCAAACTCCCCTTGTTGAAGGAAGATAGGTCTGACAAATACATGTTTGGTTCTACCTGCACCATGGCTGGAAACAAAATTGGCAAAAACATAGCAAAATACCAGCAAAAAAATTGGAAAGACTTATAAGGATGACATAATGTTGATATCATTATCCCGAATAATATCAATAAATCTCTAGTATAACAATTCAACACATAGTCCTTTAAGACGATATAGATATCAATTCATTCCATATCAAATGCTTTAGCCAATTAATCTCAAAATATAAACTATGTTTTTTACAATATCGATTGGTGTACCTATTTTAATTTAGTTTATTTCCTCACCCAAAAATATAAAAGACCCAGTTTAACAATCTCAATATATGTGATAAAATCATTTACAAATATTCTGTATCTTTTTTTCAAAAGAAAAAGAGGTGTTCCAGCTTGATATTCAGTAGTGAATAAAAGGTAACTTTTACATAGTCCATTAATGAGTGGAGATCATAAGTATAAAAAAATCTCGTCGGGAGGGACAGAACCCACAATCCCAAGATTACTGAAGTAGAAATACCACACAGAGAATATAAGGAACCCAAACAACTTATACAAAGATGCAGTGAGTGTGGAGAAAACACACCTCTAAGGGGATGAAAACAAACTCTATATCCCCAGCTAAAACAAGAAAGATGTTGGTGTATCCCATAGTAGAAAGAACCAAAAAATACTATTTTGCACAAATCAAAAGGCTCTTAAATTAACTGTATCATGCCTTCCTCAATGATTTAGCCTTCTAAAAGTTACGAGAAGGAGAGGAGGCCAGCCTTTATATTCAATGCTTCGTTGGATAAATGGTCTGCACTCATATTGTGCTCCCTGTAGACATGGCTAAATTCATATAAACAAATTTATGATGTTGGTGGTATAGCATATATGTCTGATATCTGACGAAATGCATTACTTTCTCCAACCTCTTTAGATGAGTTCACATTATGAGAGCTTCTAACACTACACCGACCTGATCACACAACTTCTAGGCTAGTTCTCCAGTTTACATTGTTCTGATTATTCATTTTCTTGTCCACTCCTCTCTCCTTACTCCACACCCGTAGGCTTACATATAACTTAGAAAAACTTCCAACTCATGACAACAAACTCTCGTCTGAATCTTTTCCCGATAGCCATTATAGTTTTGAGGTTGTGTCAGTTGCACCCGAATCCATCATTTAGGGTTGAATTGAATGGAATTCTTCATGTTTAGGGTTCAATTGAATGGAATTCTTCATGAATGGAATGGAAAACTTCCATCGTTTAGGGTTACAACCAAACGTTGAGAGGTATATGAGAGATAGCAATAGACAAACAATAGGGAAATTAGGTTTTGTAGGTTTTGGAAAAAATGAATAATGCAATCCTGAGTTTGCAGATATAAGGTGCAAGGATATGCCAGAAATGAGGAAACATAGAAGATAGACAAAGGAAACATAGACTTAAAAATTTCATGGAATAATTGTATTGTTTATACTACAATGTCCATTCCACACCCTAGCTATCCTATGGCACCACTAAGGTGAAAAAGGATGTATAGAATTATCAGGACAATTTCTATAACTGAAAGGAAAGGGTAGGATTTTCAAAGTATACCACTATTGAAATTTTATGTTGGATCAATTGTTTGAAAACCACAATACTTACTTACTTACTATTGAAATTTTATGTTGGATCCATAGGAATATTGAATCATACACTACCCAATTAAAGAGATAAAGCTAATATGGACATAAATACCCAGGAATCAAGTACGATATCCTTAATGTTACTATTCACCTTAAAAGGGTCAAGTAGTTCCATATATAAGCTATAAGCTCACTACTTATGATGAATGGTACCTATGTCTCCATAATATATACTATATATTAATGTACAAGTAAGCAAAGTATCGAGTTTGTAAGCAGCTAACACCATGTATACATAATAATGAGCATGTTCAACTCTATCTATCATGTTACGTATCAACTAAACACTATATTAGCAGAAGTATTTTCAGCTAATAAAATAAAAAATAGTACATGACAACATCCTTATAATGCAAAATGATAGCCTTGAATATCCCAAAATCTAGCCCCAAATCTACAAATATATCTTCAGCATTCAACCCAATGGCCTAGGACATTTCTCCACAATGGAAGAAACACATTGCAAATGAGGATCTGCTATTCTTTTGCAAGTTTCCATCCAAATACCACCAACACAAAAATTAATAAAATGAGGCCAAAACCTAAGGATGTTAGCCTTGAAGAGTTCAAATGTGCTTGACATATTCACCAACATGCCACTTGTCCTCTCCTAACATGAGCACTCTTTCTTAGATGACTTGCAAGGCTTCTTGGAGTGGTGTGGCCTAGATATGTGTGCACAAAGAGCCTCAAATGCAGAGTTCTCCTCTTCTTAAATGATGCCACATGTGAGCAAAGGTCCATTCCATTTTTAAACCAAATCAAACTCTTACTAAAAACAACTCCAAAGAAGGTTTTTCCTTAGAGAAGGGTGCAAACAGTGGGCTTGATATCGAACTCCATCGTAAAGTATCCCCCGCACAACCATGTTCTTGGGATAATATATAAGTATCAAGGATCAGCTCTTCCACATTTGAAACGATGGACCAACTCCTCCAAAATAATAATAAATTCCATAAGAGAGGGGAGTAGCCTTGGTGAGTGTGCAAGTGATGGGATAGGGTTTATTTGGTAGCCCTTGGATCTAGGTAGTTGCAATTAACCTTGAGATACTTATAATTAGCAAATAGATAAATCCTTTATGTCTATCATATATCCAAACACTTATGAAAGTCATGTCAAATGGATGTAACATCCCTCATTTCATTATGCAATTACCAGTCAGTTGTAAGACTGTCCATTCATTTCAATAAAGGAAAGAGAACAACATGTTTTTTGCATATGAGGCCTGAAATGTACTGTAGGAAGTGCCCTAGGAAGTGTGCATCTGAAATATGTTATTTATCACTTATTTTAACCTCAACCAATTGTTTTTTTGTTATGTGTGCAGGTGCAGTCTCAGGGTAGTGTTTAGAGACAGTATGCAAAAGGAATTTGCAAACTATACATTGTTAGAATAAGGTTGTTACATCCTGGAACCAAAGAGGTCCGAGGGCCAATGTGAGCAGGCGAGGCTGTTTTAAGGCCAAGAAAAGGGTGTTGAGGGTAAGAAAATCCATCCCTTGGACTGTTGGTGGAAGGTCATGGGAGGAATGAGGTAGATCGAGAGGCTTGGAGGTGGGCCAAAGGAAGAACGATTAGTCAAAAAGGAAAGGAGAGAAGAGGAGAAGGGAATAGAAGAAGGAAAGGAAGAAAATAGGAGAGGTAGGAGATGAGAAAGGAAAGAGGCAGCTAGGGATTTTAGGGAAAAAATTGGACTGTTTTAGGGGTTGTTAGGGCATATCTTAAGGTTTTTACAATTTTTTGGGGCTGTTATACCTGGATTGTGACCTATTTGTAGCTGGTACATAACTGTGTATGATCCTCCTAGGATTGGCTATCACTGTTTATACCATCTAGAAGTTGGGCATTACTGTGTAAGACCTCTAAGGGCTGGGTCATGATTGTATAAGCCATCTAGGACTAGTCGTGGATTGTGGTGACATCCCCAAGCTAGTCATAGACTGTGGTGGCCCTCCCAAGATGGGCCATGGACTGGTGTGACCTTTCATTCCAATTCAATTCATAATTCCCCTTTCCTTTGTTGTTTTGAGAGACATTTTTATGTTTAGGAACACATATGGGTTTGGGGAAGAGACCATTCATAGGAACTCTGTCTTCTGGACAGCTTCTCTTCATGGCAAGCTACTCATCAAATGGAAAGAATTCCAGGTTCCATAACATCATAGTTGGTTCTCCTAGAGGGATAGTTCCAGTAGGTTCACTCTCAAATTTCAATAATAAGCATAAGCCCACTTACCCAGAAATAATTGATTAAGTGATTCATTGAACAGATTTGAAGCTGCTCTGCATGTGGAATCAGCCAATGTGGAAAAATCATATTTGGAACACTGAAAAATTTCTCATTTTCTTTGAATCATGTTTGTTATATAATTCAATCTGAGCCAAACCCAGTATCAATATTAAATTGAACTCTAAATGGTTGGCTGGAGATAATGAAGAAGTATGGTGAGTGAGAATTAATCCATTTGGACAACTTCTGATGGCTATAAACTCAGGGTGCTTGGGTGGTAGGATTTTGTTCAAAGTCCTGGATAACTAACATAGACTTGATGGACCGATCCTAACTAATGGTGGCATCTACTATGGCAAGAAATAAAATGTTAGAGATATATTTCCGAATCACAAGTTCAATAGACCACAATGGTCTTATACAAGACAGTGGGCTCATGATATTTTATATAATCACATACATTGGGGAGGAAAGCTCTTACGGTGAGCCTTATTTATGTAAGAAGATGAGGTGGTGGCTTTGGCATGCCCTCTGGATCACAACTCTATGCTATTTATGAAAAATGAAATGTAAAGCTACGTGTGAATATTCTCAATAGGATTTCAATAGAATGGATTTTGAATATCGATGATTTTTTAGATGGATCAGCAACTCAAGTTTGTGAAAAATCCTTTTACTTATAAAGAAGGCACATTACATTCTCTAGTATGGGAGCCCAATCTGATATGCTTTCCTTCCTTGGTTGACAAGTAGTAAATTCAGTGTTGTGAGGGCATGTGCTTTGTACTTTGTTGTTGTCTTAATATATATAAGACAAAATACTTTTGTAAAAGAAAATAAGTATTCCCGGCATTCAGTATTACTTCACCACTAATGATAAGGGTAACAAACGTTTTCAAACTAAAGTCTTCATCGTTAACTATTATTTGGGTGAAGACTAGGTGCCACAAATAAATGACCATATACTAGCAGTGGTTATTGAAGAAAACAATTCATCAATCATAATGTCTATGACATCCACATTCAGCAATGCAAAAAAATTTAGAATCCAAAAACAACATGTCAGCTAGTATTGTATGAGAATATAGGATGTTTCTAAATGGGATTTATTTGCAATATTTATTTGATGCTTCAATTGGCATACTTTCTCATATCTTCAGATACCTCTTATAATTTTTTGTTTATGTCTATGTCTATTGAGGCTTGTATAATGTTTCAGTCTGTGTTTTTTTGGTTTCAGATCCCTGGAACCCAAACACGCAAGGAAGCTCAAGAAGGAAAATGTCTATGTGTTTTTGGTTTCAGATCGATTTCCCCTTTACTAGGAACAACTATTATTCGAGGTAAGGGGTTTTGAAACATCGTTGTATAACTCTCCTCTGTATGTAGTCTTAGATTATACACCTATGGGAAGGGAATACCATGACAGATCATTGTGCTCATATCTATGACGATTGAAAAATGTGGATTCGTGAAGAATTAAAGGTGCATTTCACACAAAAATGGTGTCCAACCAAACTCTGTATCACATTATGTCAATCTCATAAATTTCAGGTGAAGTAACTGTGGGTACTAACCAATTTCGGAGGCATTGCATCCTTTGTGGATTCTCAACCTCCTCGATGACTTCCTTGAATTCCTCTGTGTACTCCTCAACCTCCTCAACCTCCTCTATGAACTCCTCAATCACCTTAACCTCCTATGTGAGCACCTCAACTTCCTCGAACTCTGTTACGAACTTCATGGTGACCTCTGCAAACTCCTTAACCTCCCCAACCTGCTCGATGAACTCCTTGACCTCCTCAACCTCCTTTTCCAACTACTTGACCTCCTTTGCGACCTTTGTGGTGACCTATGTGACCTTTGCAAACTCCTTAACCTTCCCAACCTACTCTATGAAATCCTTTACCTCCTCGGCCTCCTTTTCCAACTACTTGACCTCCTCTGCGACCTCCATGGTGAAATTTGTGACCTCTGCGAGCTCTAATGAGAGGCAAGGAGTGTTGGATCCTCTACGAAGGCCAGATATATGTGATTCTAGATAGGTATTGGAATCCTACGAGAGCCACCTAGATGTCCACGGCACGATTTTGGAATGGTATGCGAACTATCAAAACATAGAAAATAAGGGAAGCAAGTAAACCCTTACATAAATGCTAACAACCCACATGGTTTCTTTGATAGGGAAACAAATTAATAGGGATCTAATGCAAAGTGGAGTATGATTTTGTTTTGTATGGAAGGTGTAGAACTTATATATCACGGGTTAACAAATTTGGGTTATTGCTATTTGTTGATGCAAGAACATACAAATTTCCATTTTTGAAACCAATCTTACTTCTTGAAAAATCCCTAGGGGCCTTTCTCTCTGATTATACTCTATTGTTTTATTCTAATAAAATGGTCATGCTATATTTTCATTGGAAAAAGTAACGTGAACACAAACATAGTGTCCACAAGCATATGTTTGGTGGTCATATTTGTACATCACATGAAGGCCAAAATTAGATGTTTCATTAAGGTTGCTCAGACTATTAAATTATATATCTAAAAAAATCACCAAAAACATCTAGCTCAGCTAACCAACGTGAAAATTAACATCAATGACTAATAGAAATAACAAATTGCATCAAGATTCTATGAATTGTTGGCTCAAGATAAACCTCAATACGCTCCCATTTGTCATTTCCTTACTCATGTTTAATATGTATCTCTAGCTTAGAAATGGCTAGAGCCACATTAGGGAACTTATCAAACCAAGGAAATTTAAGGGAACATTGGGAAAATTTGGTTGTGGTTAGTTGTCACATCACTTTTGAATCCTATGAACAATACGATCTACTTTGGGTCAAGGTCATCCATCACCATATCTTTAGGATTGAACTGAACCGACTATAACATTTACTGTATGGCTCTATTGGATCATGATACAAGGACACCCACCAAAATATCTAATCATTGACATAAATGTGCCACTTCCATCTCCAT
>LPNX011217286.1:553616-721116 GCA_001517045.1 Pseudotsuga menziesii | reverse complement strand
ATACACATGGAATCATATAGACATAACAGACACAAGAGACAAGAACATAGATAAGGAAGTAACACATTATATTATAACATGAGGGTCCATGCATACACAGAACTGAACCAAGTTCTCATCTGGCTCAACAGCCTAATATATATGATTTACAAATAGTTACATATAACTACCTGTCAGTTCGGTCAACTGACACGACCTCATGCGACCGACCTACTCTCCAATTAGTCAGCTATTCGACTAGTCGGCTCACCGACTAGCTCCTCCAACATCTCCCCCAGGAACAAAATATTTCTTCGTCCCGAAGAAACAGGGGAGGTATTTCAACAATGCACTGTCTGAGGTAGTTTCTTCTGGTGTTGTTTGTCTTCATGGACTGTCTAGTCGGATGGTTGGTCGTTTCTGCACACATATTTCCACAATTGCTTATGTTGTAATAGCCAGTTGATGTTGAAATTCTATCCAACTTTGTAGTACTTTCTGGCTGTCGATAGTCAATGTTGTGATGCTTGACATAGTCGACATATTTTCTTGGATGGAAAGGTCTATGATGCTTTCCATGTCGAGTCCCATGAATTGATATGTTTCCTTTGCTGTGTCTAGTAATCTTTTCATTTGTGGGAAAATTGTATCCAATTTGTCGAGGCTCAATAGTGCTTGTTGTACCCACTAGTGTGCTTGTCTCTCCAGTTTTTACAGTTTGGCTGTTTCCAATACAATATGTTCTTATATTGTACTTCTCATTGTTTCTTCAATTCCTCACCTCTTTTCTAACACTTGAATTTGTTCATGAGTCTTACGGGTCTGCTGAAATACTTGTCCGTAATAGGTAGGCCAATCACGGAGTACTTCATCTATGATGATAGATTCTTCCAAGTGATCTTGCAATACTTTGTAAGCTTCCAAGAATGTTGTATACTGCTACCTAAGTAATATAGTTCCTTTGTATTTTGTAGATGTAATTGTAGATTCGACACCATACTTTCAAATAGTTGATATGCTTTTGTCGAGCGGCTTGTCAGTGTCAGCCTCTATAGGTCCCAGTATTACTATTTGGATTAGATTTCTGCATTTTGATAAAAAATTGATTTGCTCTTTCTTATTGTTGTCGAGCTGCTCTCATCTAGTTTGGTGTCTTACTATTGTCTCTATGGCGAGAGTTTGTAATAGTTGACCCAACTCTCCATCTCTTAGTTTCATTGCGTCGACTGCAGTAGTCGATCCAAGTTGGATAAGGTGTATCATTGTCGGTCTCTGTTCTTTGTGATGCTCCTTTTTCTTTTTGTCTTTTCTTTTTCTTTTATGTCGATGTTGTTTTGTCTATGCTTTTGTCTGTGGTTGATTCTCCTGTGGCTGGTTTTCTGGTAGCTGAACTTCATTGGTCGGTGGAAATTTTGTTTGAGTTTCTTAGGTGGAACTTGTAGCTCAGTGTGTATCTGGGGAATTTGAAACATGTGGGTCAAGGTTTGGCAAAGGTTCTAGATTCGGAAGTGGTGGTGGAGATGGTGAATGGTTTGGTGTAATTGGTGTAGTGGGGATATTGTCAGTTGACAGTGGATCTTCAACTTAAGGTGGTGAATTGGTTGGATCATCAGAGAACAGTTTGTTGATCACCTGGTTGATTGCTAAAATATCTTCCTAGTTATCTTCTTCCACGTCTCTTACTGGTTCATCGTCTTGTATGGGATTTGAGACATCTGATGGGGTAAATGATGAAGTGTGGCTTGCAATAATTTGATATGTATTGTCGGGGTTCCTTAAGAATATGGACTTGATAGTTCCCACAGATCTTAGTTTCTGGGGTATTTGGCCAATTCCCTGAGAGAGGATCTGGCGTGGTGAACTAGATTCAATTAGTGGGCATTTGGTGGTAATTTTATGAACAGAGCTGAGTAATTCGGATAATTTTTCAATGAATGCCTGGAAATCAGCATCATGGTCGAATCATTATTTTAGTGTTTCTGGCATAGCATTCTTACATATGTTGACAGGGCTCATGGTGGGTATTTGTGGGGTATCCTCTTTTGTGATATGGGTTGGATATGGGGGTGGGGGTGTAGAGACTAGATCAACAATGTTCTCATCAACTGAAGTGGTTGCATTTTTTACCTTTTTCAGTCTCCCTTGCTTTGATCCTACGTCGACGAACCGCTTGAATTGTGTTTCAACCAAAATTTTATTTGTTGCTGCCTCTTCTATGATGTCGATAGTAGTAGCCAACATTTATTCTTCGTCTTCTGATTCATATATGATAAGATTACACTTCCCCTTCCCTTTTTCCTGAATTTCCTTCCTTTTCCTTGAGGTTGCTATTTCCTTTGTTATTTTCCCTAAGTTTTCTTTTTTCTTAGCATATTTTGGATTATCTAATTCGATATCTTCTTCTATATGCTCTTCTCCTTCTTCCTGTCGATGAGCCGAAATGATACTTTTTTCTGCTGGTCTAGCTACCTGATGTCCAGTCAGTGTGATTCCCATTTGGATAGGTTGTGGGACAATTGTCAGTTGAAGTCTGCTGGTGTCCTCTGTCGTTGTATCTTTTGACACAAAGGTACTGATATAAAGGCGGAGTTCATAATCCTCCTCTTTTTCTTGGTTGGTCAATGGTTCTTCAATTGGTTGATTTATTTCTTTGGCCTTTGCTGGTATTGATAGCTTTGTGTTGGATTGTCAAGATAGCTCTCGGAAAATATCTTTGACTGTTGGGTAATAGTCGAGAGGTTTTGCTGCTACTTTTTCTCCCTGCATGTTCCAAAATGCAGTGTGGTCGAGCTCTAGTTGAATGTGTGCAGTTTTTGGTAGGCTTCTTCTAATGTTCTGAGGCACCCTCCACCTAGTCATCTAGAACTTTAAGGTCTAGTACCCGTTTTCCAACATTACTTTTCCATTTCGTAGTTCTTTCATAGTGCCATTATGTGAAAATGGTTTGAACCTCCACATGTGATATTTTCCAAGTTCTTGGAACTGCTTATCTTCGACTGGACATAAGTGGTACATGGATATCCAAATAATCAGTGATGGGAACCTGATAATTCTAGCCGACTCTTGACATTTATCACATATGGTCTTGAGCATGTCAACGACATACTGAGCCCAACGATAAACTTTCAGTGTGCATGTTATTGTGTTGACTGCTTCCAGCATGTCTAGCTTCATATCACTTACTCGACCTATAGGGGTGAGTCTTGTTGCTATGATTTTGGCCACGATTTGCAGCGTTCAGGCTTGTATTTGACTGATCATTAGCCATTTCGAGTTCTTCCATGTTGGTGTTCATGTTATTCATTCTACTCATCCTTTTATGCCAATAGGAATGGGGACGCCCTAGTTTGAGAGACCGGTAAGCTTGTATGACTTTACCGAAAATTTCAACTGGTCTGTCGAAGTAGAATTTACCATTGTGATACTGACTGGTGATAAATTTTACTGCTGTTTCTTTTGTTCCTCCAAAAATCACCATGAAAAGTGTGTTCATATAACTCATAATGGTACTGTGGCTTATCTTCTCTGCTTCTTGTGTCATTTTCTTGTCCACATAGGCCCATTCTTTGATTTCTGCCCAAGTTTTTTCCCATGAAGTTTTCTGTACCTTGGCATTTTTATGTTTCTTAATCTTCTCATGAGTGCAGTTTCAACGGATTATAGTTCTTTTTTTTTTGCAGCTGCGACTCTGGTTTGCTTCGGGGCCATTTTGTCAGTCTCTTGATCGGCTTTTCTTACAGGGTCTCTGCTCTCAAATTTATGACTACTTGGTTGCTTTATCTCTTCAGAATATGGTAAATGATATTTTTCTGGCGTGGTATTTATAGGTAGAGCGGGTGACGATTCTGTCGATGGATGTATTAATGGTAGAATTAATGGTACAGCATGGTCTATCAAGTTTGAGTTAAATGCAATTTGATTTTGGTGCTCCTTTAGACCGTAGTCATGAAGGCGTGATTTGACCTTCAGAGTCATCGGTCGATGTCGATCATGCGGGTGGTCAATGGCAGTGTGTTAATGGGGCTGGTGTCACTTGTCGAAGTGCAGTTTAGTAAATATTTCAAAGTTTCTTGTCATTTTGGTTTTCGAGGTTGGATCTATTTGTTGTTTTTGGGATTTTTTTATTTTTATAGGTTTTTTTTCTAACAGTTATGGTCGTTATATATATATTTTTTTGTTTTGAACTTGCTTAATTTTTGTATCGTTTTAGTCGGGTACCATTAACAATTTTTTGAAATATTATGCCTTGTAATGTCTGTATTCAGATTGATCCGTTGATATGAATTTCTTCGACAATGTAAGGTCCCATCCATTATGTGTGTAACTTTTTGGGTTTTCCTTTTACTCGACTATTGTACAATAGGGCGAGGTCCCCTACCGACAGATTTTGTTTTTGATATTGCGATCATGCCAAGCCTTTTGCTACTATTTTTGAATTTCTTGATGTTGTAAAGCAAGCAATTGGTGTTCTTCTAGCTTGCTTATTTGCATTAGTCGGTCCTTCCTGCCTTGTTCGACATCAACATGTAAAATATCTACTATGATAGGTGTTTGCTGTCGGAAATGTAGTGGAACGACTGCTTCTTAGTCGTAGACTAGTCGGAATGGTGCTTGGTCAGTCGAACGTTTGTATGCTGTCCTATAAGACCATAATTCTGCAGGGATTTTTTCATCCCACTCGTCCTTGTTGATGTTGTAGATTTTTGTTAAACCCCTTGTTAATTTTTTGTTGAATGCCTCTATTTCCCCATTTGACTGAGGGTGATAAGTTGTACTACGTCGGTGATCAATTTTGAACTGGTCTATCTGTGCTTTAATGGTTTTATTAATGAAGTGTGATACTTGGTCACTGATTAAGGTTAGTGGGCATCCAAATCTAGTAATTATGGTTTCATAGATAAATTTAGCAGCTATCTCACTAGAGCATGTGTCGGCAGGTTTTGCTTCTGCTCACTTGGTTACATATTCTACTGCAGTTATTATATATCTTGCACATGTTCTTTTTTGTTGGTATTGGGGATGGTCCTATGAAGTCGATGGCCCAAAATTCAAATGTGAAACTTGGGTTTACTTATATCAAGGGAATTTCTGTACTAGGTAGAGGTCAACCCAGTTGTTGGCATCGGGCACATTGGCTAACAAAATTTTTGCAATCCTTGTATAATGTCGGCCACCATAGCCCTGACTGTTGGATTTTCTTGGTAGTTGTATCTGCTTGAAAATGTCCTCCCGTCAATCCATAGTGTGCTTCTTACATGATATTATCTCTTTCGTGTTCTAATACACATCGCCTGAGGATGTTGTCCAAGCCCATTTTATATAAAAATCCATTTATGAGGCTACATGGTGCAACCTTCATAACTAAGATTTGTTTCTTTTTCATGCTCATTCCCTCTGGTGCTTGATCATTTTCTAGGAATTGAGATATTTCCTCCAATTCTACTAGGAAAAATTCTATTCGAAATAAGTTTGCATCCGATAGGTCATATTTGACTCCTATCAGCTCCTCTCTTGTGTCGATTCTCGACAAGTGGTCGGGTTCGACATTTAATTTTCCTGGTCTAACAACGACTTCGAATTCGAATTCTTGGAATAGTAGTATCCATCGACAAATCCTCCTGTGGTGCAAAGTTTTGTTTACAAGGTATTGCAATGCTTGGTGGTCAATATAGAAGATGAAAGGGTTGGCTAGTAGGTAATGGCGGTACTTCTGTAGTACAAAGACCATTCCTAATGCTTCCCTCTCTATTATCGAATAGTTTCTTTCTGCCTTGTTTAGTTTTCTGCTGCTATAAACTATAGGGTAATCCATTCCATCGTCCCCTGGTTGTGTTAAGATTGCGCCTATTGCTAGGCCTGATGCGTCGATATGTATGTGAAATTTGATCAACCAATTCGGGAATCTGAGGATAGGTGCCTCGACTAGTTTCCTTTTTAATGTGTCAAATGATATGTTACATTCATTTGTCCAGTCGAACTCCTGATCTTCTCTCAATAGTTATTCCAATTGATAGGTCATATCTGAGTAGTATCTAATAAATTTCTTGTAACATCTTGTGTGTCCGAGTAGTACCCTGACTTTTTTTGGTTCACCGGTGGTTTCAAGTCGAGAATAATCTATATTTTTGCAAAGTCGACCTTGATTCCTTCTTTGCATACAATGTGCCCTAATAGTATCCCTATAGGAGTTAGGAATATGCATTTCCTTATGTTCAAATATAACTAGATTTTTCGACAGCATTCCAACATGAGCCTTAGCCATTTGCAGTGATCTTTCAGCATGGAGTATATTGTCCAGTCATTGAAATATACTGCCATTGTTTTGCAGATATATTCTTGAAATTTTTTGACAACAATTCTCGAAAATAATGCAGGTACGTTTTTTAGACCAAAAGGAATAAATCTGTATGCGAATGAGCCGAATTCACATATGAATGTCATCTTTTTCTGGTCTTCTTCGGCTATTGGTACTTGGTTGTACCCTGAGAATCCGTCTGTAAACAAGTAGCATTCATGTCCTATGACTTCATTTAGGATTTCATCTGCGTATGGTGTTGGGAATGGGTCTGTTAGGGTGACTTTGTTTAATTATCTAAAGTCAACACAGATCCTTAATTTCGTCAGTTGTACGACCATTGGGCTTACCAATTCTGAATGGTCAATAGGATAGATAATTCTTGCTGTGAGCATATTGTCGATCTCTTTCTTGACTATCTCTTTGTATTTATGAACTAATTTGTATGGCCTCTTCTTTACGGGTCAGGCATCAAGTTTGATGCTGATCTTTATCTCGCCCATTTCATGGACTAGTCCTTTGATGTCTTTATAGTCTCTAGCAAAGACATCCTGGAATTCTTTCAGTAGGCTTACTATTTCGGTCGTTTGTTCTTCTCTCCAGTAATCGCCAATTTTTTCCATTTTTAGTCAATCATCATTTGATATGTCAAATTATTTAGTTTTAAATTTGGCATCTAACCATTCTGGTGCTTTAGCTTCATTGATCGGTCGACTCCCTTCTTTGAATTGTGAGAATGTAGCATGAAATTCTACTGCGGTCATTCGATCGGTATCTTCTTTGTCGGTTGTGCCAACTTTAAATACTATGCGAATTGGTTTTGTTGTTTTTGAGTGATATGATTTCCATCAAAAGCTTTTCCCTTCTGGATTTTTGTTTTCCATTTGTATTCTTATCGACTGTGGTATTATATTGGTTTGTATGTTATTACATGGTATTGTCAGTCGATCATAGTTTTGTATCAGACTATTTTTCTAGGTCGGTTCTATAAATGTTTTTATTTGTTTTATAGTTTCGACTAACTTTTCATTCTATGGTATAAAACTGAAGTCCTTAGTGAATTTCTCTCCAATTCTGTGCGATTGAAATGTTTCACCTCATTCTTCTTCCATTTTATACCATTTGTTTGGTAAGTCGGCTAGCAATGAAGGAAACAGGTGTGGCCATGTACGTTCATATTTATACCGAAGTCCTCTCCATTCTCTTTCACATGTTTTTATGTGCTCCTCTAGGTCTTGTCCTTAGATGAACACAGGTATTTGTGCCTGTTTGGTTAGCTTATTTCCTTCGAATATTTCTACGAAGTAAGTCAAAGCTGTTGTCCACATCTACAATATTGATTGATGGGTATCCCACCATCGAGCAGTTTGTCCTGTGAATGTTTCTACCAAGCTTTGTAGTTGGCCATGTTCACCTATGTTTTTAGATACTTGTTCTATATGCATAATTGGGGATTCTCTTTCTTCATACCTGGGGATCTATCTGATACTTATATTTGTTGGGGTTAAGGTAGGATATTCCCTACTTTTATTTTTGAATATTTTTGGGATGATGGAGACTGGAAAACATTGTTGGACTAATTTCTTCTATACCGCCTAAATGGTCCAACAACCCCTTGCTTGGGTCTCGTATTTTTTGACTTCCCAGTCATATAAATCTGCGTCTGAATTATATCCTATTAAATCTAGATTTCCTAAATGAATCTCGCCATAAATATTGGGTTCTCTATAGTCTTCGTTATTTTGTATTTGATATAGTTGTCGGATGTCAACTTCTTTATCAATAGGTTCTATCCAAAGTTCCCCTTGGGAAGGATGGATAGCTACTATGACTTTCTGTCCATTCCCTTTTAGTTTTATCCTTTCTTTGTCTAGAGATATTGATGCTTTCATTTTTCTTCCCCAAGGTCGAGCTACTAAAGCTGGGAAGGAACTGGAACCTTCCTTAGGGTCAATAATTTCCAACTCGACTTTGGTCAATATTCCTTTTATTGTCATATCGACATTTCTCCAAACTCTGATGGGTTCAATCAGACCTTGGTCGGCTAACTTGAGTTATATGCCTAACTCATATAGTCAAGGTCTACCCAACTATTCCCAAGTGTCACGAGTCATAATATTTACTTGTGAACCGAAGTCGAGTACAACTTGTCAAACATGGTATCCTTCGATTTCTAGGTCGACAGTGGGTCGGCATCACTCTTGTCTTTTTGGTTTAGACTGCATATGCTTTTGGTTTTTTTTCTGTATTATTATTATGCTTCATATTATACAATAATTCAATGAATTGAGATACTGCTTGTTATCACTACAGGAAACTCCTCTAGGTTGCAGCTCGAGGATGCTTGGTAACTTAAATGTTTTTTATGGTTTTTCTAAATGGATCAAGTCATATGACCTAAAGGACCTCACACGCTCAAGACATGCATAAAACTCAATCAAAAGATAAGGCTTCTAACTACCAATGCTCAGAGGTTTGATAATAGGGTGAACAGATGGAGAACTTGCTATGCTGGCATATTCATATATAAAGCAGTTACATATAAATGGCTAATCATAACAATGAAAAGTACTTGAAATTCAAATCATCAACATACAGATAGGATGACAACTATCAGATATTAGATAACATGAATAAACCTAAATCATACATTCAAGCACAAGTATAGGACAAAAAAGATATGGAAGCTGAACATATAATAGCAAAATAGCTTATATTAAATGATGAATAACATGAGAAGCTTGATAATAATAAGGGTCTAAAGGTCCCCGAAATCAAACCCTACTTCAACATAAGTCTTAAGCTTTATAGCCTTTACAAAAATATTCAGATCCTGAAAAGTTGGATTTGATTTACTAAAAATAGATAAAATAAATGTTTTTTGCAAAATTAGGTAAAAAAACCTAATTTAAGTACTAGTCTATCTAAAGCTAACACTTTCGCTCATTGAACTCTTTCATAACTACAGTGATTGTTGAAGTAGAGGTGTAACCTGTCATCTGATTGAACCGAGAGAAGTGAGGTTCTTTCCAGCTCAGTATGGGGGAGATCCTGTCACGTTAGTCATGTTATGCTAGTCAACATAAATAAAAATATATATAAAAAAATTTGAAAAATATAAATTACATATCGACTTCAATAAAATATGAAAAACTAAACTAGCATAGATCCATTTTAAACTCAGATATATCAAGTACCCAGAGGGATCCAAATGGTAAAAAATGTACATCTCAATAAAGTGGATCCCTCTCGGTGCTTGATAGATCTGGGTTTAAAATAGATCTATGCTAGTAGATAAGCCATTGTTGGTAAAAAATAGGTAGGATTTGTGACCCTTTTCTCCTTGATTGTATCCTCAAAACTGGAACAGACCTCCTCCAATGGTTCTTTTTAGCAAATTTTAGATTTGTATTTCATCCCTGAGATAGTTGTATTCTCCAAAACTAGTTCTGTGTGCCAAAATATCTTTCTGCACCCCTTTTTTCTTTCGGTGGTTAAGGAAGCAGAATCTTGGGTCTGTTATCTCCCGAAATCTCTACTTTCGGTGGCTAATGAGCTGCAGCTGCATTCGCCTAAGCCACTGAAAGCTCTATTTTCTGTAAAAAAAAATTATTAGCCTTTAATCAGCCTTTTACACTTCACTCTTGATTTTCTGGTACTCCTTCACCCTGCATGGGGTTTGGAAAAACAGCAACATCATGAGCTGCCTCAAGTACCTTTTAGGTGGATTTCCATTAGTCATTTCAGATCAATAATGACCTTTTAGCCAACAATTTATGATTTACTGTAGTCCCTCGGTCTTTTCGGTGGTTTAAAGAGCTAGATTATAACATGCGTCATGCTGACGAGTTTGATTTTGATGGACAGATAACTGTTTTCCTTTTTTATCCTTTTCGGTAGTTAAGAGAATCTAGGGTTTAATTCGCAAGCTACAAAAAGCCAGGCTTTTCAGTGGCTAATGAACCGTTGGTACGTTCTCCTAATCCATCGAAAGTCTCCTTTCCAAAATTTATTAAAAACAATGTGAATGAGCCTTTTGGTGGTTAATGTATTCCTGGACCACCTCATTTAGCCACCAAAAGCCAGGCTTTTTAGTGGCTAATGAACTATTGGAAAGTTCGCCTCAGCCACAGAAAGTTCCCTTTCCAAAATTTTATTAAAAATGTGATCAACAGGATTTCAGTGGTTAACGTGGTCCTGAGCCAAAACTGTTAGTTGCCAAAAGTCAGGCTTTTTAATGGCTAATGATCTGTTGTAAAGTTCTCCTAAGCCACCGTAAGCTAAAAAAATTCCAAATTTCTTGAAAAACAAAACACCAAATATTCCAACTTTGTTAATCACCCAAACGTCTTTCATACTATGCCCTGAAATATTCATCACTATGCAAAAATTAATTGTATGAGTGGAGTTATTGAAAAATAATTTATTTAGGAGATAACAATGCTTTATCATCTTGTACTAAGCGTATTAATTTTTTAACTGTGTTTTGTTGACTGTCATCAACTTCTTCCTGTCTAGCAAATTCTTTAAACATATTTGTTGCGTCGTTATATAATTGTTTTTGTTTAGCCGAGTTAGGATAATCGTTCTTTTCTTTGATTTTACTTATACATGGATTATCATTCCCAATTTTTGTCCCTTGTCGGGTTACTATGTGCAGGTTCTTTGTATTGATTACATCATGTTTTTTAACACATGAAAAGACATTAAAATTTTTATTTTTATTGATTTTGTCGAGCATGGTGGGACAATCCTCTAATGAGTGATCACCTACACCACAGCTAGTACAAAACTTTAGATTCGTTCTTTCCTTGTATGGAAAGTCTGCATATCGATGGCCTTCTTTGTAGCATGTAAAGCACTGGATGGGCCATCCTGTTCGATTGTCGTGATTTCCAGAAAATTGTCCTCAACCTCCATATCCTCCACGATGGTTGTCGAACTGGCACTCATATCGACGGCCTTCATATCTTTGATTATTTGGCTCGTTTTGATCATCGCTTTGTTGGGTGTTATCGCTATTCTATGCAACTACATTTGTCTGGTAAACTGCTTGGTGGTTTTGTCGGTTCTTTAAATTTAGGTGGCAGTCAGCCCTTGCGTGAGTTTATACCTCACAGATTTCACACCAAGATGCTTTTCCATTATTCATGTTATATGGGCAATATTTCATTGTATGTTCTCCATGTTCCTTGCAAATGTCGCAGAAGCATTTTTTCTGAACAAACTGAACGTCCTGTCGACTTATGTCTTGCCGATAGTTATCTTTAGTGTGTCCGGTCGTGGATCATTTTATGCACCAGACATATTGATTCTTAAGGTTCAACTCTTTCAATGATTTCTGCATGATTTCTAGGTGTTCTTCCAGTCTAGTATCAATGGGATATGCTGGGAAATATTCATCCATATCTACTTCCAGATCTTTGGTAAGTGCGTCTTCAAATTTTTTAAACATTTCCAAGCTTATGTGCCACCGGATTTTCTATGATAGACCTGCAAGAAACCACTGAATTAATAGTTTTTCATCAATCACATAGTCTAGTTGGCTAAGGAGGTTCTTCCATCATTTGTCATATTCCCGGACAGACTCTGCTAGCTTCTGAGATGTTGTTTTCAGCTTTTCAGCTGCCAGACGTTTTGCATCTGGAGTTTTAAAGGAAGACAAGAATTGTGCTTTAATGTCTGATTTAGATGCTTAGGGATTTATCTTGATATAGGTCATGTACCACGTTATTGCTCTTTTCCTCAAGGCACCGGTGAACTGTACCATCTATCGTTCTTCGACCGTAACTTGATTTGCCTCCAATATTGACTCACAGATGAACCAATGTCATCTAGGATCTTTGTCACCCTTGTATAGACGGATATGTGCTGATCCATGACCCATGTCGGTATCGATTTCTCTGTCTCCTCCAGGAGGTGGTGGTGGTGGGGGAAGTGGTGGCAGTGGTGGGATATCTTGTTTGTCTTGTTGTGCGGAACTGCTGTCGATGGAACTTTCATTCCCGACGGTCATTTTATTTGTCATTTCTTCTCCGACACGCAGTCGATTCGAGTCGACTTCTCCTATTGATTTCCAACTGCACTGATTTGTCTGCAGGTCTGACTGTTCCGTATTTTGCAAAGTTGTGTTTGGCAGGAGGGTTGCTCCTTCATGTGTTGGGTAAATCAAGTGGACACTTTGGTTGGAAGGGTACACCTGAAGTGTTACCATGTTTCCTTCCTCCGATCGAGGGATCACTAGATGATTATCATCGTTTACTTCGTCATCTAGTCAGCTCCATATACCAAACTCACCAACTCTTAGTTGTAGGTCTTCTTCGACAATGGCCTGTATCCTGGTACTCAGATTCATTGGAGTTAGAGGTCTTATCTCCTGGGGAATTTCTATTTGGAGAGCTTATCATTGCTCTATCCACAAGTCTTCTTCCATGTCCGATGCTTCTTCATCTATGCCTTCTTCTTGTCGGTCATGACCCGACTCTGGTGGATTTCTTTCTTGGTCTGTCACCCTAGTAGTCATCCCTCTTTGTAGGGCTATATCCTTTTCTCTTCTTTCTTCCCTTCTTTTCAGCCTCGTCTCTTTCTACTCTCTGTAAATCCACTGTACCTTTGTGTGTCACTATTCATTCGATTTATTTTTTAGGTTGACTTTTCATTGCTGGTGATGGTATTTTCTTCGGTTGACTAGAATCCTTCTTACTTTACCCTGACACATTCCCAGCTACGCCCCCCCATAGCCTACCCAATGCTTTAGAAAACTTAGATAGTTCTGTTTATTTGCTTAGGAAATATTCCCACACCCCTTTCGGCAATGAATCCCACTTCTTCTGTTTGTCCGCCTAGTTAGGATTTGCTGGTGATTCGTGTAGTGACAGATGAGGTTCTACTATACGGCCCGCTCCCTTTTCTATTAGCAATTTGAACAAAAGGGTCGATAAGGAGCAAAGGAACTGCTTGGTGAGGTATGTATAAAACCTTTTCTGGACGCTTTCAACTGAAGTTCTTTCTTCCATCGCTTGTTCCTCATAGAATTCATCTGTGATCTTTTCAAACCACTCTGATAGGTTTGTTCGTCCTCCTCGAATCAGTTTCTCCAACAACTCTTGGTCCTTAGTTGCTTTTGGCTTTTTCATCTAGAATTTTTTCCAAAAACTGAGGTACCGATTCTACAAACTTCTCATGTGTTTCAGTGAAGAATTTCTCCTTCGCCTGAGCAATGGTCAATATGTTTCTCCTTGCGTAGTTTCGCAAATAATTTGCTATCTTATGCTCCCACCAATTCTTAATATCCTATTCTGATATCATCTGCTTATGGTCATTATGTTAGTATATGTACTACAGACAATGGAACCAATGTTGTAATTTCACAGATCACATAAGGTTACCAATAATACACATGGAATCATATAGACATAACAAACACAAGAGACAAGAACATAGATAAGGAAGTAACAGATTATATTATAACATGAGGGTCCATACATACACAGAAATAAGCCAAGTTCTCATCTGGATCAACAACCTAATATATATGATTTACAAATAGTTACATATAACTATCTGTCGGTTCGGTCAACCGACACGACCTCATGCAGTCGACCTACTCTCCAATTAGTTGGCGATTCAACTAGTCGGCTCACTGACTAGCTCCTCCAATAAGTTCGCCCAAAATCCAGTGGGAAATTTAATTTTCTGCATTACGTATTTGACAACATTACTTTGCTGCTCTGTAAACATCCATGGAATTGAGTTTATATTAACTTGATCTCCGTTGCTATGAAATTGGATGACGTCTTCCATTACATGGTTGCTTTCTTGAATGTCTTTGAAAGCTTTCACAATTTTATCTTTCTCCCTCCTTAGCTCCAGTAGTCGCCATAATGTTTCAGTCACATTCTTTCCAATATGCATTGTATCAAACAAATGAGCAATTTGTAGGTGCTCATAGTGGGGTAACCTGCTGAATTGTATAGGATAACTTTTCATTCTTCATGGAAGTCCATTAATGCCTTCATGATCACGATGGACATCATGAATATTAGTTTATAAATAAATTACATCATAAATCAAATATGGCCACTACAGTAAACAACTCACAATAAAAATTAAAATACATAACAATTCATATACGATGATCCATACGTACCATGATGACGATGTCTATTGTATTGCATCCTCCAAAGGTGAGGTGTCATTCTCCATGGTTTTAATGCAGTCTCCTACTTGCCATTGAAAGTATTTTTTATATTGTTCTATACCTGTGATTCTTAGAGAGGAAATGTCTATACTCATCAAAACCTCCTTTCTAAAGCTTTTTGAGCGACAATATTTTATCTTAGGACCACAAACTGGACATGAAAATTTACCCTTTGTTTGAAGACCTACAATATATAGATATGGAATATCTATGTCAATTATAATTATATATAAACTATATTAACTACTTCATATAATTAAATGCAATTAAAGTGGAACGTAAAAATACAAACTACAAAATTGGGTTAACCCACGGACATCGTGTATTGTCCATACAACCATTGCATGGAATTGAAATTGCCTTTGTTGTATTGGTCTAGATATGTCATACATAGTGATGTCATTCCATAACTTCAGTAGCTCATCTGTAAGAGGTTTGATATATACATTCATATATTTTATTTGGAAATTACCTGATGATGAGAAGTACATATAAAATGTATCATTATGAGAACCATTAAGATATATAAACCATGCACAAGAGTAAAATAAAAAAATATACAAATTAAATTAGGAAACATAATACGACAAATGAGATGCCACAACTACATTATAAATAAAACATTTGTAGACACAAAATACTTGGAATAATCATTGCAACATTATGTGCTCCCTCTTTATTGACAACCATGAAGGAATGTTATTATTGACAACAAAAATAGGCCACACCGTGTAAATGGATTTCAGCTGTGAAAATGGATTAACACCATATGCTGCCAAAGAAATCCTAAGATTACGTGGTTTTTCTATAAAGTGAGGCCACTTTTCCTCCATATCTCTAAAAGCATAACTATGTTTTTGCACCTGAACAGTCGTTGCAAATGTGGAATGATGAGAATATAACGAAGAACCTTGTGAGGCACCTTTTTTCTTACTTGATATGTTCGATATCTACTTATATGACATTTTGGACATTCTGTTGCAAATTCATGATGATTATAATATATAACATGGGCATTGGGGCATGCATGAATTGCTTCATAATGCATTCCAATCTCTTTCATGATGGAAGATATATCTCGATATGTGCGAGGTAAAATATTTGATGGTGGTAACAAAAATTCAGCTATCAAGCTACATCAAAAAAAAAATATAGTTAATGTAATATAAATAAACAATATTAACGAAACACACTTCATATGTATGATGATCAATAATGAATTAACAATATAATTATTATTAGAAGACAAATAAACTTGATCATGATCATATATATGTGATGGATTATTTTGCATACCTTAGCATCCATGTGATTGATATGTTTGAAAGACCATTCATAACCTTCAAGTGCATTATCAACAATAGAACAAAGAGAAGATTTGTTTTGGACCCTTCATAAAGGGGTTCATATGCCTTATCGAGAAGAGGTATATCGTTTTCATTATCAAAGTCATCACTATTTTCATTATCATCGTCATCGTCATCATCCATTATAACATTAAATGAATCATGGATCAATGTATTTGTACCATCATCTTCAACTACGTTATCAATATGATCATCTTGTTCAATATGATAATTCACTTGTTCTCCATTAAACATAAACGCTCCATGATCCTGATCCAAAACTTGTTCTGAAAGCATTTCCTCTGGACGACATGTCGTAGGGTGTATTTCCTTTATAAATACATGGAAACATGATTAGATATACATTAATATAGGAAATATTAAAATAAAACATACATTTACCAAAGCAAAGAATATAAAAAACTTTATAATGCTAAACCTACAAATGGAAGATATTCATTCCCCCCCTCAACGTGTCCATGTTCCGTGCAATGTTTTGTGGCTATTGAGATCAATAGTATTCTCCTCTTAAATCCCCTACATTGAGTACATGGACAATAACAGTTTCCATCACCCCTTTATTTCGTTGCATCCCATTGTCTAGCAAGCAATTGTTGATTGTTTTCGTTTGGATTAGGAATATTTCTATTTCACATTTTCTCACAAAATTCATGAATGAATACTATTGACAATCATAAAAAATCAAGTTCCATGCATCACAATTTTCTCAAATAGAGGTTTGTCGAAGAATAAAAAATCCCCGCAAATTGTCTGTCGAAGAAAAAAAAAATCCTGCAAACGCTTGTTGAAGAATAAAACAATTCCTGAAATCGTCCGTCGAGGAATAAATAATTTTTGCAAACCGTCTGTCGCTTCTATAGAAAACATGTCAGAATGTTTAAAATGTTTAAATTTATAATTACATGGTCATTGAATATCCGATGATGTGAACATAGTTACCGTTGGAAATATGGGTCAAACTATTTGAAATATGTCTTTATATTATTACAAAAAACAGCCTCTACACGTCGAAAATCCGACACCCTATTGTCGGATATCCGACGACATCATCGTCACATACTCGACACTCTTTTGTCGGATATCCGACGACAACACCACCAATATGTTTGTCGCAAATTCGACATGACACTGTCGCATAACCGACAACAATACCTCCATCGAAAAACCTACGCTAACGACGTCGGAAATTTGATGGCGCTAAAATAATCTAGAAGGTACAGTTCTTTTCATCATTGCAATCCAACACATCTGTACGTTGCGTCAGATGTCGTAGGATTTTGGGTTCAAATCTTGTTGTGTAATTTTGGGTTCTACAATACTCTTGGCAGGTCTCAGACCTCCCTCTTTTTTGTATGCCTGGATAGCCACGGATTTTTAATTAATATAATATATTCAAGGTTTCTGTTAAAAAAAAAACATCAATTTTATTTCTATTCTAAAAAAACTTTGTAAAAAACATTCCTAAATCAACATAATTAATCATTTATTAATAAAAATTAATTTAAAAAAAAATGTTACTAAATTTTTGTGAATATAGATTTTCAAAACTTCAAAACATTCTTGAATGAAACCACTTAAAAAGGAAATGAGTTGTTTCTTGAATGAGATTAGGTAAAATGAAAGTGAGTCACTTGCTTTTAAGATCATTTTTTTAATGTCCAAAAATTTTAGGAGAAACATTCATAAATCACCATAATTAATTATTTATTAATAAAATTTGGTAAAAAAGATTTGTTAAATTTTATATGAATAATTATTTTCAAAATATTCTCAAATAATAAGTCAAATTGTTATTAATCTAATAAAATTTTGTATAAAATTATCAAATTAAAATTAATTTAAAAACAAAAAAAAAGATCACATTATCAATGTAGTGAATTATCTATTCTTACTTAATAAATAATTACTAAAAAATATTATTCAAAACATTCTTGAACGATGAAGCATGCTATTATTAATTTTTTATATAGTTTTGTACAAAATTATCAAATTAAAAATAATTTAAAAAATAAAAATCATTGTAATTACTTTACTTTTTATTTTTTCAAAAAATTGTTTAATTATTTTAAATTTCTATTGTTATTTATTATTTTACTTTTAAAATATTTAATTTTATACATGTAGACAGTATATAATCCTACAAGAAATCATGTCTCAATCTCTTATGTCACACAATAATAATGACCCATCTTTACCTTAAGTCATTTTTAAAAAAATGTCACACTATACCAATGCATATGTATGGATTCAATGCACCGATGATTTATATGATTATAAATAACTAGTGATTATTATAGGATTTGTCTAACCAAGAGACTTTTTCACCTCCAGGAAATCGGATTTCGTTCTACCTCCGACGACAACATCGTCTGTCTCCGTTAACGGACACACTCTCGTCCAACGCCCCCAGGACCCACACTTCTCTATGGCATGGCGAAGTCAAATCATGACCTCTTGTCGTGCTCTGATATTTTTAAGCAAAATGACGAAACTGTTGCTACTACCTATGCTGTTTGCATTCCTGAGGCCTTTGGATTTGGATTTGAAAGCAGTGGAGGCGAAGCTGTACCGTGGTTTTTACAAAAACAACTATCCGCAGGTAGTCTCTGGTAACCTCTGCCCTTCACAAATCCATTCAGCGAGACCCCCAAAATGGTGCTTCAGTCATGCACCTCCAATTTAATTTGTGCAGAGTTTAATGAACTCATAGTGGAAGGTA
This sequence comes from Pseudotsuga menziesii, assembly GCA_001517045.1. NCBI lineage: Eukaryota > Viridiplantae > Streptophyta > Pinopsida > Pinales > Pinaceae > Pseudotsuga > Pseudotsuga menziesii. The sequence goes on along the minus strand of LPNX011217286.1, from coordinate 702,556 downwards.
AATCTAGTCCAGGAATAGGTATGGTTTGTAGTGAGGCCTGCTTCAGCTGATCCAAATGGACATGCGTGGGAGACATTCCCTTGCTTGAGAAGATTCCAAACATCTAAGAACAATTGAAACCTTTTTTTTGGCTCGAAATCAGAAATCTAGAAAAATATTTGATCCATCATTATATCACAAGATTCTCGCTTATAAAACTTTTACCTCTTTGGAAAAATTGTAGATGTTAAATTCTATTTTGGATTGACTGTAGCCATTTTCATGGACAAAAGAAACAACTCAAAAAACAAAATGTTGAAACTGAGTGGAAACAAGTGTTCTAGTCGTCAACCAGCCAAGAAGATATTTAGGGAAAAATCCATTGGCTAGGAAATAGTGCTATTGGCAAGATTGTGTAGTGAAAGATGTGAAGAGTAAGCACTATAATGAATTCAATTTTTATGGAACACATATTAAGTCTAAACGTAAATATATGATGGGAATTATAATTCTTAAGGCCACCTTCCTACTAAGACAATACTAATCCTGCATATGATCCTTTAAAACCGTTTGTCTCCATGGCCATGATTCATTGGAGCAGTAAACAGGGTTGTTTAGCAATACTGTTGTATTTTCTTGTAATAGCGCCTAGTGAGGCCACATAATAAAAAATGTAAACTTTGCAACAGATATGGGGTGTTCAAGGTGCGTATTTAGTTGAATTATTAAGGTACCAAATGCTATTAGAGGCTTTATGAGCTTATGGGCTACGGGTTTAGTGAGAGAAGTTTATGGGCCATTTGTTTTTTTCATAAATTACATCTACTTATAGTTGAAGAGATTGATCACAGTTGATCATCTCGTTAAGTATTGCTGCTTTACCAGTAACATATATTGTTGAACCAAGGAATCTCACCTTTTCTTATTGAATCATGATAGTCCTTCATCAATGAAAAATTCAAAACAAAAAAAAGGTAATTTGAAGCAATCACGAAATTGGAAGCGCATTACTAAAGCATCGTTTCATGGGTTTCATTGAAAGGCTTTTTGAAGGGAAAAGTTTACCATAGACTCTGCCTACAGAGAGTTGTTTATGTAAAACCCATGGTATAGCTTTGCCTCCACTGCCTTCAAATCCAAAACCCATGGTATAGCTTCGCCTCCATTGCCTTCAAATCCAATCATGGTATACATTCGCCTCTGCTTCCTTCAAATCCAAATCCGAAGGCCTCCGGAATCCAAACAGCACAGCTAGTAGCAGCAGTTTCATCATTTTTCCTGCAAATTCAAGAGCGCAACAGAAGGTTGTTTGAAGCGCGGGTGGTAGATACTCCATGCGTGGACTTGACGTGTGGGTCCTGAGGCGTTGGAAAGGAGTGTTAGTTAACGGAGATGGAGCCGAGATAAGACAGACAGTAGTATCGTCAATGCCCAAGAGAAATACAATAGCCAGGAGGTGAAAAAGTCTCCTCGTTAGACAATTCCATTATTATATACAAAGCACACCGATTAACCAAAAAAAAAATTTAAATATAATTTATTTAACTTATTTGTGAACAATATTTAATAGGTTCTCCATTTAACAATGCATGTAATTTATTGATAGAATAGGTATGATAGAATTTCATGGAAAAGAATTTGTCGTAATAAGCAGAATAGGAGCTCATCCAAAAAAAGAGCAACACAAGTTCTTTGAAATTTTAGTATAAAACTAAAATATTTGAATTATTAGTGAATGTAAATTATGTATATTACTTAATGTCTGTCATGAAGAGAAAAAGGTTGAACAAACTCAATAAAAATATAGCAATCTAAGTGTAAAAGAGTGTAAGACCTTTATGGAAAAGTTGCAAAAAAGATGAATTTGGTGAATCAAAAGGTAATCAACAAAAAAAAAATTGTCAAGATAATGTACTACAACAATGGAAGGGAATGATGTTCTAAGAAGATAAAAATTATGAAGGATGTAAATGATGATGAATTGGTCCTTAGTTCATCTAGAGTCATGATGGAAGTTAATGAAATGGGTGTTAAAATAATCAACCCATAGTTACCTACCTTAGACATTAATTAATCCATTTTTTGTTTCATTTGCCTAGTTTCCAATATTCCACTCTATGCAAGTTGTCTTCCACATGCCATAGAAGTCAAACTTGCTAAAACTAAGTCATGGAGCGCTTGGAAAACCTCCTAGAAACCATATTTATTAGTTCTACTTTATTCCAGATCGTCCCTGGCGCATATCTGCTTTTTCTTCTAAGTTGTCTGCTTTATTGATATTTGAGGCAAAAAGGAAAGTAAGACTAGGTGTAATTGACTTGTTTTTTTCCCTCATCATCCTCCATTCTGTTCTCCTAATAAAAGCATGTATGATTTGTCTTTCCATCACCTATTAGCTTTCCTACTTGACTTTGCCAATTCGTGAGCCTCTAGGTAGATTTGGAAACTACTTTATGCACCTATGGGGGATTTGACTAGATTTAGTAAGCCTACTTTTTTACTATTTCGAATGGTGTCCTTATGCATTCGAATCTCTCATGTAATTATATATTACAGCATCCTATGACTTCATAAGGTTGGCTATTGTACACTTATTCAATACAGATTAGTGTTATGCTCCAATTTCAATCTCCTTTGTGTATAAATTTGCATGTTTGATTAGCAATTTTTTGAGTGCAATTGTTCTATCACTTGGGTTCAATTTCCACATGGTATAAGAGCCTTTGTACATCAATTTCTCTCCTTCCATATTGCTATTGCAGGTTCGACATCTTGACTGGGAGCATTCTGCTGACTAAAGGGCACAGTTTCTAAGCTATGGATCAATCTCAGAAGATCATATTAACTCCATTTAATTTATTTGAATGGAAAGTAGAGATGGAGATATTGTTGAGAGAGAAATGTCTCTATAGGGTGATATGGTGACTAAGGCAGAGCCCAATGCAGCTGTAGAGAAAATTAAATGGCACAACAGGAGGGATGAGGCCTATGGTCTCTTATGTCTGAGCATATCCAGAGACCTCCTCTTCCATCTTGATGGATTGACATCACCTAATGAAGTGTGGGAGAAGATTGTAGAGATTTTTGGTAAGACAGATAAGATGAGAGGACATCAAATCGAGAATGAATTGATCTCTTTGAGTCCCAGCAGCTTCGAATCCCTGCAACTCTACTTTTCCAAGTTTAAAGCCCTTGTTTTGCAGCTAAAACAGTGTGGAATTGAAAAGAAGGAGGAGCAACTAGTTTTGGCCATACTCTCGAAGCTTGGCCCTGACTATTCAGTTTTTTTTTCGACCTTCCATGCCACCAAGTTAACAGCTTGAGCCTGGAAGATTCCTAAGCTTGCAGAGTTCATGGAATCCCTCACACAAGAATAGGATAAATTGGTGATGATGGGCACCATCAAACTTTCCAAAGACCAAGTTTTGGTTGCTGGAGATTCGAGGGTGGATTCAAAAGGCAAGAAGAAAGCTAAGAAGCCACTTGAGCAAAAGAGAGACAAGAACAAGTCTCAAGAGGATCCCTAAGGCTCCAAGAAGAACTTCCAGAAGAAGAAGAACAAAGGAGAAATGACCAATTGTGCATATTGTAGTAAGGGATATCATCCTGAAAGCTCCTACATGAAGAAGCAAATTGACATGCTAACCCAACTCTTGGAGAATAATAACATCTCCCTTCTTGATTGCTCAAAGAAGAGGGAGGAAGGATCAAATTCAGAGGACAGAGAGAGAGTACATGCATTGGTTGCTGGCACATCAAGCTCACCTAGCTTCATCATAGACTATGGAGCTTCAAGACATATGGTTTCAACCAAGGAGGCATTCTCCTCTCTTGACATGTCGAAAGGTCCACCAATAGTGCTGGGAGATGACTCTCTCACTGACAGTTTGGGGAAAGAAAGGATTGATCTTGACCATGGTAAGTTCAGTAATGTATTGTATGTTCCAGGTCTTGCCTCTAACCTCTTGTCAATGTATCAAATGACTCGCACAGGGTCTCCAAAGAAGGTCATATTCTCCCTTGATGATGTTGAGATCACAGAGATCTTGAATGGTAAAGTCATTGCAATAGGAGTTGTAGATCACACTTCGAAGGTGTTGAGGCCCGAAAATTCGTAGGCAACAATAGTAAGGGATTCTCCCCACTCAACGTTCCCAACTAGCCCGTGACTGTTTGGAATGGGGAATCCGTCCGGTTTGCGGTCCGGCTACCGTAGGTCAAAGTAACAAAAACAAAGGCTTTACCGGTTGTGGCCTGGTCGACCGTGAAATTTTGTATTTTTTGACTTAATGTATGATATGCAAGTGCCTAATTAACCATGCAGGGTGATAAGATGCAAGGAGCAGTCACAATGTGATGCGCAGGTTCTTACCTCTCGTCTTAGACTCACTAGCATCTAAATCACATACAACAAGAACTTAAAACTACCTACCTAATCTATCCCTAGGGAGCAGGATTATCATTCATTAGTGAGTAATTTATTTTGTACATGCATAATGAAAAGTTACAGATAGCTGACACTTCTTTCAAGACACATGAACAATTGCAGATTTTTTAAACAACCAGTTAGCCAATTGTTATATGAACAACATTCATCACTCACAGTGGAAAACATCACAAAATATTCTAAAAAGCATTCAACAAGAACATAGGTTTAGGAAGTTAAACACTCTCACAGTTAATGAAACACAGCTGAAAAACAAAATAGTTCCTCTTCAACATTGTTCATTTAATCACATTGATACATTCCACAGTTTGCTTTCTCCAGCAGGCAAAAGTTGCAGTTTCTGATTGTAAAACGAAATAGTTCCTCTTACAAGAAAATGGTTTACAAGTTTTTCTGGGGAAAAATTCCCTTTCTAAGTTCTACTCTCCAATATTTAAACCACAACAGCAGACCGCTTGGGCTTCCTTCCAAACCGCCTGACCTTTCGGTCTCTCGAAAGTTTCAAATCCCTCTCTCCATCCGTTTTTCGTATGTTCATGATTAGTTGAGTAACTGCTGGACCTTTCAGATCTGCATTTTTGTTGCTTTCACTTTTGTCTTTTCCTTCTCTCTGTCTTCCTTGTGACCCTACCAGTTTCGATTTGATCAAGCTGTGCCTTCACACCGTGGTCGCCCCAACAGTCCATTCGGTTCTACCTGCAATCAATTACTGTGCGTCATTCATTGGAATGGTGTTTTAAACATTAAAATTAACCACCTGTAACAGCTAATCCACAAGAAAACGGCCAGGTGCATCTCTTGGTCTGGAAAGAGTTTTGATTAAGACCTGGGCGGGTAAGTTCTAAATCGGCAGTCGGAAGGCTTTGACATCGGACGTGAAAAGGATTTCCTAGCCACAACGATGGAAAGGAGCATGTTATAGTCACGCGATGCACAATCGGAAGTCGGACGGCTTTACACTTCGGAGGCTAAATGAATTTCCCAGCCGCAACGGCGGAAGAGACAAGGCTACGGACAAGCAAAACACAGGAGGGAAAAGGCTTTAGTCGAAAGTTGGAAGACATTTAAATCGGCAACTAAATGACTTTCCCAGCCGCAACGGCGGAAGAGAAAAAACTACGGGTCCGCGACGAACAAGGTCAACATGCATCGGCAGTCGGAGCTCTTTGTGCTTCGGGCGCTAAACCGCTTTGGGAGCCGCAACAGTGGAAGGGAAAAGAACAAAAGTAGCTGATTTAACAGAAAAAATAAGTGTTCAAAAACTTTAAGAATCAACAAAGGTTAAACCCACTCTACTTTCACAACAGCGGCCTTAAAGAACAAAATATTTGATTTATCCTCGGCTAGCAAAACAGACTCACATCTGCGACCCATCACGAAACTCAACATGGCACTTTTAAAATAGGCTGACAATCAGTCTTCAAAGTCATTCAAAAAATAAAGCACAACCAATGAGTTCCAGGGTCCTACGATTTAAGAACAATGCTAAATCATGAGGAGGGGCCCAAAATTTAAGAAATTTGGGGAAAAACAGTTGCAGCTACAACAATTGGCGATTACCTGGTGAACCCAGATCTCTGGGCGATTAATATTTGAGTGACAGACTATTTAACAACAAATGCATCCTATTGAATTCTTCCAACTTTCTGGATTTCTCGAATGTCGGAAATGTGTATCTTCAATCATTGATAATAGTCCAATTTGGGAGAGTGGAAACCCAAATTTTCCAAGTCCCGATAACTCTGTTGAGGCCAGAGGATGAGTTTCATTATTACTTTTGTTTTCAGGTAGCTGATAGCTTGGAAACCACAAGATTGTAGCATATGGTAAATAGAAATATTCGTTTGTTCCTCATTCCCATGCCACTTTAGCATCTTTAGTGCTTTTGGACTTTTGTCCCTTTTCATATGAGTCCTCCTGCATGCCTTTCTTACTGAATTTCATTTCAGGATCCTCTATCCTATAGTGTCCTTTTGTGTGAGCGGTGTGCTTCATGTTTCAGCTCACGGACGGAGAGGATCTTTCGGCAATTTAGTACTTATGATTCAGCACCTGCTTTGATGTATGATGCTTTCATAGGAGTTTTTTAACTCTTTATTTGCCTTTTGGCATTCGTTTCTTGGCATGGGATCATTTATATTTAATATATTGTTCACCTTGCTCCTTTCCATGGGTCCTCTGTTGTCGCTCCTTAGAACATTTTAAGTATGAAGTGGATGGAGCCTCAACATAGTATTCCAGGCTCTTCGAATCCGGTTTATTTCACAGGGGTTAAGCAGGACTTCAATGCACACAGAGCTTATTCGAGAAAACTGCTAAACTGGAAGAAGTTCTTTTAGCAACACATAGTCTGAGACCCAAAGATGTTTATCATTCCCAAAAAATTTGATGTTCCCCATGCAACTGCGGGTTCGTTCCCTTTATCAGAATCAAGAAAAACAACTAAAACAAACTATAAAACATGACTCAAAAGACAGCCAAACAGATTATTTATATACAAGACGGAAGAATTCAAACAAACTCAGGAAAAATACGGCTTAAGAACCAAACCATTTACTAGTAATTTCTCTTCCCATCCTTGCAGATCTTGCAACTTATAAGTAGAAGGGCCAAGCTTTGCTGCAATCTGAAAAGGGCCTACCCACAACTGCTGGAATTTAGTGTGCTTTCCTTTCTCATCATGGGGGTGATCCCATTTGAGGACTAAGTCTCCTACTTCAAAGTCTTTTTTTCCAGCTTTATGCTTGTCAAACCATCTCTTAACTAACTCTTGTTGTTGCTTAAAGCGTTCTCTGGCTTTAGATCTAGCCTCTTCTGCTTTCAGGAGATTATATATTCTTATTTGCAAAACTTCATCATCCGACCCTCTAGACTCTTGAGCTAGTATGGAATATGGTAGCATGATATTGGGAGGTAGGATGGCTTCTTTACCATAGATAAGGGTATATGGAGACACTCCAATCGCAGACTTGGGGGTGACTCTATCGGCCCAAAGGGCATTTGGTAATGCTGAGTGCCAACTCCTATAGTTTTCTATCACAGTCTTCTTTAAAATTCTAATCAGATTTTTGTTAGAGGATTCAGCCAGGCCATTTCCTTGTGGATAGTAATTAGCGGAATAATGCAATTTTATCCCTTTATCATGAGAAAAAGCAGTCAATTTAATTGACGAAAAGTACTTAGCATTATCAAAGACTAACTAAAATGGAACTCCAAACCTGGTCATGATATGATCTTGTAGGAAGCTGATGACTTCGTCTTCATTTATCTTGCACAGTGGGATAGCTTCGACCCAGCGAGTGAAATAATCAGTAGCGGTCAGAATGTACTTGTGCTACAGAGAGGAATTCAGTTTTATTTCTCCAATAATATCCAGCCCCCATTGCTTGAATGGCTCTATGATCATCACATGCTTTAGGGGTGCTGCTACTTTAGGTTGTCTCCCGCTACACCTTTGGCAAATATCACACTTTCTGACATGTGCGTGTGCATCTTTGAAGAGCGTAGGCCAATAGTAATCGGCTCTGAGGATTTTGTGGGCTGTAGTATCTCCTGAGTAATGTCCCCCAGCAGGACCGTCATGCAACTCTGACATTACTTTCTTCGCATCTTCCTTTTCTAAGCATCTGAGAAGAACCCCATCATAATTCTTTCTGAATAGTACTCCTTCAACAAGTTGATAGGAGGCTGATTTAAGACGCAACGCTCTTCTTTGCTTGGAACTCCAATGTTCTGGCAACATCCCTGCCTGTAGGTAATGCACCAGGTCTCTATACCAAGATTCGGGAGCTGTAAACACAGGACATACCTCCATTACATGTAATTCGGCTTCATCTTCCCAGGCGTGTTCTTCATTTTTTCCATTTTCAGTCATCTGTTTGCACAATCCTTGTCCTTTAACTATGGATGCTGGATTGAATTCAAGGTCGTACTCTTAAAGAGTTGTTACCCAGTTTCCTCTTCTTTCTCCTAACTCCTTCTGTATAAGAAGAGACCATACAGCTGGGTAGGGGACTATCACCTTGGTTCTATTTTTTAAAATATAAGGCCTGAATTGTTTTACTGCTTTGAATACAGCGTAAGCTTGTTTATCAACAGCTGGGTAGTTCAATTCGGCCCCCTGTAGACCAGTACTCATAAAGGATATTGGGAATTCATCCCCCCCATCTTCCTTTTGGGTGAGCACCGCTGCTAGTGAATCATCGGATGCAAAGGTATACAAGATAAAATCTTTGTCGAAATCTGGGTTGTTTAGGGATGGTGCGTGTGCAACAACAGTTTTGATTTTGCTGAATGCGTCCTTCTCAATTTCATTCCACTTGAATAGTGCATTTTGCTTTACCATCTGCTGTAGTGGTTTGACAATCTGAGCAAAATCAGGCACAAATCTTCGCACGAAGTTTATCGTTCCCATAAATGATTGCATCCCCTTTTTATTATGGGGCAAGGGGATTTGTTCAATAGCCTTAATTATTTCTGGATCTATAGAGATTCCTTTCTTCAAAACTATGTGACCCAGCAACTTGCCCTCCATGACAGCGAACACACACTTCTTAGGATTGAGTGAGATGCCATATTTTCGACAACGTTCGAAAATTTTCCTTAAGTGAAACGCGTACTCTCCTCTTCTCTTTGAGAATATTGTAATATCGTCAAGGTATACTACAGCACTTCGACCAATCAATCCGTGGAAAGCTATTTCCATAGCCCTCTAAAAAGTTGCTCCAGCATTTATAAGCCCAAAGGGCATCCTTCTATAGGCAAAGGTTCCCCATTTGGTCCTAAACGTGGTCTTCAATCTGTCTTCTTCGGCTACTAATACTTAATTGTAGCCAGAGAAACCGTCTAACAACGAAAACAGTTCCGAACCTGAAACCATTTGTAGCAGTTGCTCCATGGGTGGAACAGGATAGTTATCTTTGTCTGATGCACGGTTTAGGTTCCTGAAATCCACGCAGAGTCTGATTTCTCCAGACTTTTTCCTTACTGGTACCAGATTTGATACCCACTTAGAGTGTCTGACTTTGAAAATGATTCTAGCATCCAATAATTTCTTCACTTCACTCTGAATTAGCGGTTCCAATTTTGGATGCATTTTCCTTAACGACTGCTGATATGGCTTGACGCCTGCTTTAATGGGGACGACATGCTTGATGATGCTGGTGTCGTATGTTTTCAAATCCTCATACGTCCATGTGAAAACATCTTTATATTGTTTAAAAAGATTGATGAATTTGTCTCTTTCTGCTGCTGAACAACACTTACCGAGATTCACAAATTTGGGATTCGTCTCAGTCCCTAAATTTATCAGCTTGAACTGTAGAGATGAGCTGTGGGTCTTCACGTTGGCTGGTCTTCTGAACTTTTCATTTAAATTGAAATTTTTTTCTAACATTTTGACACCCTTAGGAATGAAATTTTCATATTTCATCTCAGCCTGATGTTCCTCATCATCTATAATGGCTCCTTTAAAGACCTCGTCATTTGTCAAGCATTCTATTATTTGCTGACCATCGTCGAACACTCGCAAGTTGGTGATCATATCCGGTACTGAGGGCCTGAAAAGCATTTCGACAGAACATCGATTATTAATGGGTACGAGCCTAGCGGCTGATGTGGCCAACAGGTCAGCTGCTGCGTTTTTAATTCTTGGAATTGAAATAATGTTGAATGCATTAAAACATTTAAGTAGGTCCCATACCTCATTTTGGTAAGCTTTCAAGTGAGGGGAAACACAATGTATTTGATTCTGGATTTGTTTCACAATAATTTCAGAGTCCCCAAAAACTTTTAGATTACTTACCTTTAATTCAATCGCTTTCTTTAGTCCCTGCACCAGTGCTTCATACTCAGCTGTATTATTAGTACAATCAAACTCTAATCTACATGAGACAAAATGTTTATTCTTCTAGGGGTCGATCAGGACATAGCCATCCCTTGACCCCTCTAATGTCTTAGAGCCATCAAAAAACAAAGTCCAAAAATCACTAACTACTGAAGGTGAATCTATTCCTATTGCTAAGCTTACTATATTACAGTCAATCTCATCAGCCTGTGAGAATCGAAAGAGATCAGGCTGAGTGTCTAATGTGTTGCTGGCTTCTTCTGCTTGGTAATTTCCTGGTTCTAACTCAATAAAATAGTTTCCCAATACAGAATCCACTGGTACACTCTTCTCCTCCAGTTGAGTAACGTTGTACTTCATGTGAGGTTCTCTAAGAATCTTAATCTGGTTCGGACTCCCTTTGTATGGAAACCACATATGTGACCAATCAGAGGCGAAATATCCATTTAATTTGGCCGACCAATCTCTGCTCAGGACAAAACCCTAAGCGTCTAGTATATCGGCCACCACGATGTTAATAACTTGGCATACTCTGTCATTGGATGCCAGATGGACTAGGACATCTTCCATCTCACCAATTACCTTTACATATGTCCTATCCAACTGAACAACCCTCCGCGTGGATGGCTTAGGCTGCCCATTTATCTTTTTACAGACTAATATGGGCATGACATTAACTGACGCCCCTGAGTCTACCAGACAATTGTGCACTTTATGATTAAAAATTTCAAATGTGAGGAGGAAAGGTGGATGTTTGCTTTTAGACTTACCTCCAAAGCTGGTTTCTCCAATTTCTTCTTCTTCCTGAGGTCGATTATCCGTTGGCAGCTTCTCATCCGATGCTTCAAGTGCTTTCAATAGTCTTTCTTTTTGCTGCGGCACTTTACACATTTCGAATAGTGGAACATTCGCTTTTATCTTCTTTAAATCCTCCACGATGTCATAATCCATCGGCTGGTCAATGGGATGAGGTTTATCAGCATTCATCTTTCCTTCCTCTGGCCTAGCCCCCGTATTATTCTACTTCGGATCTTGGCTGGTAATAGTGAAATCTGGAATCTTATCAGCTAAGGCTTTATTTTGAAATTCCTTTACATTTCTTTGCAGTCTTTTAATCTTTGGTAGAATGAGACTATTTTCTTTAATTGGCCCTTGGATCCTTGTTGCCACGTTGGTTTCCATGACGTCCTTGTAGCCCTGATTCTTTTCTTCTTCAGCATCAAATAATGAAACAAAATCCCAGAAAACCATGGTTTCCTCTTCTTGTTCCTTTGTTGACGTAGCATTCTCTTTTCTCTCTTCTTCTCCATCTTCTGTTAATCTAGAATCCAACAGCTGATTCATGACCAATGTCATCGAATTTATCCATTGAGGACAATTATTTTCAGAGTGTGGCTGTTGGTGGAAAGTACAAAAATTGTCCATGCCTACCTCTGTTAAATTCATAGATGTAGTATTATGAGGAGGAGGTTGAGACTGATTGTTGTCCTCTCTTTTCTTATAATATGGCTTATAAAACTTTTGTGTTTCCTTTTCTTTCTCCATATCTATGATTTTGTTGGAAAGCTTCTGCATCATTTTTGCCATATTTTCATAATCTGGCGATTTCTCTTCCTTGGGCTTAGTAAACAATATGGCTTTCCTTCCTGTACCTTTTTCTCCTGACTGTTCTGGATAATCTTGAATACTTTCTCTTTCAACCTCCACTACTTCTGCCTCTTCATAGGTTTCCGTCAAAGTAGGCTTGGCCCTACCTTTGGCAAACATGGCCAAATCAGGGCCTAAAGCTGAAGTGTAATATTCAATCAGAACTTTGTTTGAAGGTCTATCCATTTCAGAAAAATTCTTGAGATAGGCTGCAAACCTTTGTGTGAAACTGTGCACCTTTTCCTTTCTTTCTTTCTTCAAGGCGCATAGCCCTTTCATGAGGGCTGCATGAGTTTTCTGAGTTGCATACTTACTTCTGAATATTCTTTCAAAGGTATCCCAATCAGGGATAGAGTTAGCAGGCAACCCAAATTACCATGATGTTGCATCTCCTTTAAGGGTATGCGGGAACAGTCTGCAGACTACATCTTCATACTCCCCGGCCCTTAATCCTTCAATTTCCAAGTAAAAACTTTGTACGTGATCATCTACTAATATTTTCTCATTTGGGTCGAACTTGGGCAACATCTTGTCAAAGGCTTAAGGTAGGTCGTGTAATGGAGGTGTCAGGTTTAATGGTGATCTGGCTCTCCAAGCAGGTGGTGGATTTGGTGGGTTAGGTGGTGGATTAGCATTTACTCCTGCCATGAGTCTAGGTGGAAAGTGAGGAGGTGAGCCAATAGGAGTGTGAGCAGGAGAACTATGAGGGGTATTTGGGCCTTCTTGGTTCAAAGGTAGTACAACTTCCTGTAAGGCTGTTTCTACAAGTTCTTCCCAGTCTCCAACCAACACTGATTCTTCCACTACATGACGATCTTTCTTTTTATACTCTCTTCTGGGTAATTCAGGGATGATTGGAAATCCTCCAATATTTTTTACATATGCCCTAGTGTGTCTTCTTAGATCATTAACAATTTTGTTGCCAACAGAATATAGATGTTCTCTTTCTTCCAGAATTGGATTGTGAAACCCACTGCTTTCAGAACTGTTACCGGTGTAATAATCTCGAGAAAACGGGTTTCCTTGGCCAGCCATACACTGGCGGCCCTCCTTCTAGCACCAAAACTGTTGATGCCCAAAAATTCGCAGGCAACAACAGTAAGGGATTCTCCCCAGTCAACGTTCCCAACTAGCCCGTGACTGTTTGGAATGGGGAATCCATCCGGTTTGCGATCTCGCTACCGTAGGTCAATGTAACAAAAAAAAAAGGCTTTACCGGTTGCGGCCCAGTCCACCGTGAAATTTTGTATTTTTTGACTTAATGTATGATATGCAAGTGCCTAATTAACCATGCAGGGTGATAAGATGCAAGGAGCAGTCACAACGTGATGCGCAGGTTCTTACCTCTCGTCTTAGACTCACTAGCATCTAAATCACATACAACAAGAACTTAAAACTACCTACCTAATCTATCCCTAGGGAGCAGAATTATCATTCATTAGTGAGTAATATATTTTGTATATGCATAATGAAAAGTTACAGATAGCTGACACTTCTTTCAAGACACATGAACAATTGCATATTTTTTAAACAACCAGTTAGGCAATTGTTATATGAACAACATTCATCACTCACAGTGGAAAACATCACAAAATATTCTGAAAAAGCATTCAACAAGAACATAGGTTCAGGAAGTTAAACACTCTCACAGTTAATGAAACACAGCTGAAAAAAGAAATAGTTCCTCTTCAACATTGTTCATTTAATCACATTGATACATTCCACAGTTCGCTTTCTCCAGCAGGCAAAAGTTGCAGTTTCTGATTGTAAAACGAAATAGTTCCTCTTACAAGCAAATGGTTTACAAGTTTTTCCGGGGAAAAATTCCCTTTCTAAGTTCTACTCTCCAATATTTAAACCACAACAGTAGACCGCTTGGGCTGCCTTCCAAACCGCCTGACCTTTCGGTCTCTCGAAGGTTTCAAATCCCTCTCTCCATCCGTTTTTTGTATGTTCATGATTAGTTGAGTAACTGCTGGACCTTTCAGATCTGCATTTTTGTTGCTTTCGGTTTTGTCTTTTCCTTCGCTCTGTCTTCCTTGTGACCCTACCGGTTTCGATTTGATCAAGCTGCGCCTTCACACCATGGTCACCCCAACAATCCACTCGGTTCTACCTGCAATCAATTACTGTGCATCATTCATTGGAATGGTGTTTTAAACATTAAAATTAACCACCTGTAACAGCTAATCCACAATAAAATGGCCAGGTGCATCTCTTGGTCTGGAAAGAGTTTTGATTAAGCCCTGGGCGGGAAAGTTCTAAATTGGCAGTCGGAAGGCTTTGACATCAAACTTGAAAAGGATTTCCTAGCCACAACGGTAGAAAGGATCATGTTATAGTCACGCGATGCACAATCGGAAGTCGGGCGGCTTTACACTTCGGAGGCTAAATGACTTTCCCAGCCGCAACAGCGGAAGAGACAAGGCTACGGACAAGCGAAACGCGGGCGGGAAAAGGATTTAGTCAGAAGTTGGAAGACATTTAAATTGGTAGCTAAATGACTTTCCCAGCCGCAACGGCGGAAGAGAAAAAACTACGGGTCCGCAACGAACAAGGTCAACACGAATCGGTAGTTGGAGCTCTTTGTGCTTCGGGCGCTAAACCGCTTTGGGAGCCACAACGGTGGAAGGGAAAAGAACAAAAGCAGCCGATTTAACAAAAAAAATAAGTGTTCGAAAACTTTAAGAATCGGCAAAGGTTAAACCCGCTCTACTTTCGCAACAGCGGCCTTAAAGAACAAAAGATTTGATTTATCCTCGGCTAGCAAAACAGACTCACATCCGCGACCCATCACGAAACTCAACATGGCACTTTTAAAATAGGCTGACAATCAGTATTCAAAGTCATTCGAAAAATAAAGCACGACCAATGAGTTCCAGGGTCCTACAATTTAAGAACAACGCTAAATCATGAGGAGGGGCCCAAAATTTAAGAAATTTGGGGAAAAACAGTTGCAGCTGCAACAGAAGGTATGCATGTTTTCACATTTTCTACCCTACTCAAACCCCTCTGCTCTTCTGATTCATGCTAAGGAGGTAAGCAAGCTTTGGCATGAAATATTTGGCCATCTTAACTATAAGTATCTTTCTGATTCAAGTGAAAAATAAATGGTCATAGGGCTACCAAAGATTAAGTTTTCCAAGGGAGTCTGTCAAGGTTGTATCCTAGGAAAACACCCAGAGCAAAAATTTGAGAGAGCTAGTCATGAGAGAACCTCTGCACCTCTTGAGATAATCCACAGTGATGTTGCTGGTCCATTTCCTCATATTTCAATGAGTCAATCCAAATATGCATTGACCTTCATAAATTACTTTTCTAGGTATTGTTGGGTTTACTTCCTGAAGCATAAGTCTGAAGTTTTGTTCCTCTTCAAAGTCTTTAAGGCTTTGGTTGAAAACCAGTCTAGGAGGAAACTCAAGAACCTCAGATCTGACAATGGTGATGAGTATGTCAAGTCTGAGTTCATTCAATATTGTGAATATGCAAGTATTCAGATGCAGCATTCAATCCCTTACACACCACAGCAAAATGGTGTTGCTGAGAGAAAGAACAGATCACTGAAGGAGATGGAAACCTTTATGATGGAGGCTAAAAATTTGCCACCAAATTTTTGGGCCGAGGCTATAAAATGTGCATCCTATATTTGGAATAGAGTGCCTCATAAATATCTTTATGGTATGACTCCTTTCAAATCTTGGAGTGGGCACAAGCCAGATGTGACCCAGTTCAGGATTTTTGGCTCAAAGGCTTGGGCTAGAATTCCAACAGAAAAGAGGAAGGCTTTGCAACCCCAAAGCCAAGAGTGTGTATTTGTTGGGAACTCTAAAGATTCAAAAGGGTACAATCTGATCAATTTTAGCACAAACAAATTCTTCATTGAAAGAAGTGTTCAGTTCCAAGAAGAGCCTTTAGCAGCAGTTGAAGTTGGAGAGTCTTCTTCACCACTAGAAGCATTGAATGTAAGTGAAGAGACAAATGAGTTTGCTGATTATGTTATGTCTGATAATGATAATTTAATTGCATATCCTGACAGTCCTACAAGACCAAAATGGGCAGAAAATACCATTCATGCAACTAGGGAACTAGCTGGAAATCCTAGTGATCCTAGGAGGACTAGATCTCAGTTTGAGATTGCCCTGTGTATGAAAGACCCTTTGTTTGCAGAGAAGTGCTATATGATGATTGAATCAGACCCATAGACATATGAATATGCAGCACATGATCCAAGATGGCAAACAGCCATGAAAGAATAATTCAGCTCACTCCAGAAGAACAACACTTGGGAACTGGTTGACTCTTCCCCCAGGGAGGAAGCTAGTTCAATGTAAGTGGGTTTTCAAAACTAAGTTTGCTGCTGATGGTTTACCTTTGAAATATAAGGCAATATTGGTATCCAAGGGCTACTCATAGGTACATGGTATTGACTACAATGAGACCTTTGCACCAGTGGCAAAAATGGACTCCATCAGGCTAGCCTTAGCCATTGCAGCTTCAAAGCAGTGGGAGGTACATCACATGGATGTGAAGTGTGCTTTCCTTAATGGATATCTTAATGAAGAGATTTACATGCAGCAGCCTCAAGGGTTTGTTACTAATCCATATTTTGTGTGTAGGTTAAAGAAATCATTGTATGGGCTCAAGCAATCCCCCAGGGCTTGGTATGCCAAGATTGATGGCTTGCTGCTGTCATTGAGTTTTGTTCAATGCAAGTCTGATCCTAATGTTTATTTGAAGCTGATTCATGGTTATTTGATGATTATTGTCTTGTATGTGGATGACCTTCTGATTACAGGAAGTTCAAAGAAAGAAATTGCCTCCTTGAAGGATGCAATGAACCATGCATTTTCTATGATTGATTTGGGGTTGTTTAGCCAATTCTTGGGTCTCGAAATTGCTCAATCCCAACATGGAATAAAAGTACATCATTCCAAGTATGCGTTAAGTTTGCTGAATAAGTTCAACATGAAATATTGCAAGCCAATCAAGACTCCCTTCCTTTCAGGAGTTAAGCTTGAAGAAGCAAGTTCTTCTCCTATGGTAAATAATACACTGTATAGGAAATTGATTGGGTGTTTGCTGTAGCTCACACACACTCGACCTGATATTTCTTATGCAGTAAGTGTGGCTTCAAGATACATGGATCAGGCTCATGAGATCCATTGGAGATCATCCAAAAGGATCCTTAACTTTGTTCAGGGAACAAGAACTCATGGGATCTTCCACAAAGCTAAATCTGATCTTGATTTGATTGGGTTTACAGACAGTGATTGGGCAGGTGACAACACAAATCGAAAGTCAACATCAGGATATGTGTTCATGCTTGTTGAAGGACCAATAAGTTGTTCAAGCAAGAAACAGAGTGCCATTGCACTCTCATCTACAAAAGCATAGTACAGAGGAGTTGTAAATGCAGCAACTCAATGTTTATGGTTGCAGGGGATACTTGGTGAGTGTGGCTTCAAATCAGAGTTTTCAAATATTATATATTGTTATAATCATAGTACCATTCGAATCTGCAATGATCCAGTTCAGAGACATAGAACAAAACACATTGAGATCCATATGCACTACATCAGGCAGCTTGTGCATGATGGCACCATTCACCTACTCTTCTGTGCATCTTCAAAACAAGTAGCAAACATCTTCACCAAAGTTTTTTGTGAGAAGACATTCAGCAATCTCAAATCACTGCTGGGGATTATTGATCATGCTATGAAGTATGATTAATGAAAATATTTTCAAATTTTGTTTTATTGTCCATGTTTAAGGGAGGATTTTCCCACTGGGTTTTTGCCTTTTTCCTTGGTTAAATGGACATGCAGTATGTAAAGGGTGACTAAGCCTTGTTTCTAGGCCCTATATTTTTCTAATATTTACTCATAAAGTTAGGCTTAAGGGGGGGTGTTATAATAATCAACCCATAGTTACCTACCTTAGACATTAATTAATCCATTTTTGTCTTATTTGCCTAGTTTCCAATATTCCACTATATGCAAGTTGTCTTCCACATGCCATATAAGTCAAACTTGCTAAAACTGAGTCATAGAGCGCTTGGAAAACCTCCTGGAAACCATATTTAGCAGTTCTGCTTTATTCTAGATCCTCCCTAGCGCATATCTGCTTTTTCTGCTAAGTTGCTTGCTTTATTGATATTTGAGGCAAAAGGGAAAGTAAGACTAGGTGTAGTTGACTTGTTTTTTGCCCTCATTATCCTCCATTCTTTTCTTCTAATAAAAGCATGTATTAGTTGTGTTTCCATCACCTATTAGCTTTCCTACTTGACTTTTCCAATTCATGAGCCTCTAGGTAGATTTGGAAACTGCTTTATGCACCTATGGGGGATTGGACTAGATTTAGTAAGCCTGTTTTTTTACTATTTCGAAAGGCATCCTTATGCATTCAAATCTCTCATGTAATTATATATTGCAGCAGCCTATGACTTCATAAGGTTGGCTATTGTACACTTATTCAATACAGATTAGTGTTATGCTCCAATTTCAGTCTCCTTTGTGTGTAAATTTGCATGTTTGATTAGCAATTTTGTGAGTGCAATTATTCTATCACTTGGGTTCAATTTCCACAATGGGGGAATTGTTTTATAAAACTATGAGGGATATAGTGGAAATAATGTATAGATGTACTTTCAACTTACAATACAAAAAATAATCCAATGAGCCAAGACTCGGGCTATATATAAAAACTACAGGAAGCTTCCAAAGTAAAGGTTAATGAGACCTGTTATATTGACAATAGAAAAAACATACAATAACAAAAAAGAATCACTTAAAAAAAAATTTCATAAACATGATTTTCTCTAATATGTATATACTACTACAAAAAATTGTGAAATTAATATTTTGGCTACATATAATTACTTTTATATCAATATAAATATTTTCTTGTGATTTTCATTTTTTAGGAGGGATTTGAAAATCTCAAAGGACGAACCAGGTGATATGCAAAAAAAATATGATAGAGATGTCCAAAAATGTGTACAAGGATATGGCTAAAGAAATAAAAATAATTGCATCATAGGAGTAGCCATCTCAACAACAACGTGCGTCAAACATACCTAATATGAGATTTTTTTTGTGTACATAGAATTTATTTATTGATTGAAATATTAATTTCAATTGTTTTGTTGCAAACAAAAAAAACAAAATGGAACCCATTTATCATATGAGACAATAAGGACTTAAAGGGTTGATCACAAAGTTTGTGAGAACTTGTGTTTTCCTTACTCAAAAATTCATATTTGTTGTGACCTTTATATTGTAATTATTGCATTCATCCTTGGATGTCTTCTAACATGTGCCAAAATACAAATAAGAGTCATCTAAATAATTGATTGACATTGGGTTAAGTGCGGTTCCTGAGTATATGTTGAGGTATCAAGATTTAATTTTGCAATTTGTAAGTAGCTATGTTGTTTTACTTTTCTCATTATATAATTACTAGAAAAACAAGAAACCTTCATATTAAATCTATGATTCATCATAGAATTTAAAATTTGCAAGATATAAAGTATGGAGTGGATCCAACATAAGAGTTGTTGAGAGACGGAATGAGTAATGGCTTTGAAAGAATGTGTATAATCTATTAATCAAATCTTGCTATGGTATGCTTTTTGATTTACATATACAATCATGTATATGATTTATTCTTTCATTATTCCCAGCAATCTAGATATACTCAGTACACTTTATTTTTATGTTTGTAGATGGACTATGATGAGGAGGAACAAAATTGAGCCATTCAACAATACATTCTGCAAAATAACCCAAGTACAATATCATTTGGAAGTGATGAACAAATTAGGTGTCATGCAAGTAGCTCGAGCATTGATAGCAGTTTGAGTGAAGAAATATTATCAATATATATAATTGGATGCAATGCATGTTGTATGTTTTAAAATGATTGTCTCTGAAAACCAAACATTATGTTTAATGTATTGGACATGTTGTCACAATTTGTTACCAATAAGTGTAACCATTACATATTGACATTTTGATTATTGTGACATTTTTGCTGTCCATTTTTGTATAATTAAGAGTCTCTTATTCATATACAGTAAAATGGGTTTACTATTATATTGCATTGTCCAATTTTGTAAAATGTCACATTGTTGATTAAATATATGGATGAATAAATATTACAATAAATAGATGTGTAATCCAATGCTACAAGACATTAATGCAATCGTTATATACAAACAAAATAATTAAAATTTAAATATCAATATTTTTTTTTGTAAATAGCAGAGAGCAATTGTATTCATGGTGTCAAAAGAGAGTTCCAAGTGGTTTAAAAAAACTAGCTATGGCAGTCTTAAGCTAACAGACCACCTTTCTAATCTTTCAAAAAAACTAGAATTATGATGTTCATAGAAGTAAAGACAGTTGTTCCTTCTATAGTTATAGACCTTGACTAACATTTTATAGAGCCAAAATTGATTGTAGTCTGCTAATAAAACAACATATTTTAAAAACAAAGAAGCCCAAAAAAACTTGAAATCATGGAGTGAACCAGGGAGGATGACGTGGCCTCTATGGTGGTGCATCCTTAGCATGCTCCTCGGGGGTTTCTTCTAGAATTGGACAGGGTCCAAATTTATCCACAAGTTCACTGGGATGCCTATTATATATCATTGTAGCTATAATGGCATAAGGAATGGGCTCACGTCCCCTCTTGACTGGAGTGGTGTTCTTCACGAGGTCCCCTTGTTCCTGGAATGGCCCTAGATAATTTGTAGCAGCAAAGGAGGTGCCACCTTTTTCACCTTAGTTCCTGGCACCAGTGTTTTCCTCATTTTCAATGTTGGCAGACATAGAGTAGTGTCTCAGATTGAAATTCGCCTCCAAGGTTTTTACTTGCACATTCACCTGGAGAATACTGGTTTGCAAGCACTAGGAAACACCCCTGGATATATTCCACTTAGTCGTCATGTATTCCAATAACAAACCGAGCATGTTTTTCATCATCTAGTAGTGGGTGATACTTCCGCCACCTTTCCCTGAAGGTAGGTGGTCTGACATCGCTTTGGACTCCCACTCATCTATCAGGAAAAGAAAAGACATGGAAATTTATTCAACAAATCCATATGTATCCCCAATGTTTTCCTTTCATTAGCCACTTCCTCTACCAGCACTTCCTCTGCATGGGAACCCTCATTGCTTAGGCATTTCCTCCTGTGAGGTATTGGGAAAACTTTCAATAGGGTGAGCACTAGGAAGATGCAAATGCAGACTAACAATAGTATGATATTGGAGTGGACATATACACTGTAGTGAACACAGTCGCAGACTCAGACGCGGGATTAGACGCATTGGTGAATGTGGAAGAATGAAAGTTCCATCCATGCTAAATACGATGTGTCCCACTACTCAAGGTGCAATGATGGCTCATACTTCCAATTAATTCTCAACTCGTCAATTTAAGTTGGAAATTTCCTTGCATCTACCCGCAGGGATGGAGGCCATGCCACCATCCTCCATGTTTAAATGCTCCTCGGCGTCAATCATGTTATGACATGCCTCATTATCACATAGCCCTTGCACTAGGTGTTCCATGGGGGTGGTTGTTCTGTCACCCACATCCGGGTGTATCAAATCCTTGTGTGATATCTATGTACAGTCTTTGACGAGAGCCACCACATTGAGAGAGGCAAAGTTGTTGTGAATAAAGGAAGAGTTGCGGCCCACTCCATCATTGGCTAGGCGATCATCTAATGAATTTTCCTTTTGTTTAATATGGTGGAAGGTGATGCCTCTTCCAATACTAATAATTTGATCAAGGGGCCAAGTCCATGATCAAATATCCAATTGGGTGAGATTTTTTCTCTGTTCATTCCATTCTGTAGATGAGTTGTGAGCGAGAGGATTATTTGTGAATCTCCTTCAGCAATAAGGGGGAGAAGATTCAAGTTCATAGCCAATCAAATTCATTTTGTAAGCCCGTATAACTCTATTGCATTGTTGATGTCAATACCCAATTCTCCCCAATAAACATGTTGGATGGTTCCTATGCAATCTCAGATTGCACTCTTGAATCCTGCCTCTCCGGGTTTCATTTTGATGCACCATCAAGTTCAGTTTGAAGAGTCCTTGCGCAGGTTTCTCTGAATGATCAGGACTAGATATGCACATTTGTGGGGGGTGAGGTTGAGTGCAGAATTATTTTGGATCCATCCCCCATCCAAGAAGGATGTCCCATTCTGATTGGGTGCTGGGGAGGTAGTTGCTATACCAATTGTCGATCAGAAGTGTTTCTTGTCTGCTTTTCTATATGCCTAGCCATACCTCCATGGAATTGATTTGCTTTCCATTGAATATGTGTTGATTTCATTCTTTCCATATGTTCCAAACCACAAATCCATGGATGAGAGACCAAAGGTGATTTATAAGTTTGGATTGATAGGGCTCATCCCCCCATAACTAGAGAGTTTTTATTACATCACTTTTGACTATGCTGGTTATTTTGCTCTTCGTGTCCACAAGGTTCCAGATAGTATCTTCTAGGGAACAAGAATTTAAGAGGTGATATATGGTTTCCAAGTGTTCCTTGCAAATGATGCAAAAGGATGGACCAAGGAAGACTCTTTTTAGTAGATTATCCTAGGTGAGGATATTGCGATGGGTTAGTAGCCAAAGAAAAGTAGAAATTTTTTTCCAGTAATTGGAATCCCATATTTTCCTCCAGAGGGGATTAGCAGGTTCCAAATGCTTGTGAGAGTGAAGTGAGTATGCTTATTTAGCTGTGAATGTTCCTTTTGTGTTATGCCCCCATCTGATTATGTCTTCTTCCTCATGGAATTTTATCCTTCTCTTTTGTAATTATGCCCAGATGGTGTCCATGGGTACATTATTCCCCAGATGGTGTCTTCGAAATTAGATACCATTGAGTGGTACAAAATGTGCTTGGTAGTATACTATATTAATGAGTCCTATTTAAATACCTTATTGAAGAAGATACACACCTACTCACAAAATCCAAGCAGATGACGATCTAGGACAAGTGTAGTTCTAGGTATCTCCATGCAACCTCTGGAAAATGAAAATCAATGAAAACACCTATACCTTATGTTTTGGGAAATTATGGTCCTTATAACAACAAGCTATAACAATGAAAAGCGTTTTTTCGTATTGATAAACCTCATTCAAATTTTATGACACTTTTGGCCACCTTTTGAACATTGAACAATAATATTCCTCACATCCAAACATGGGTAGCATCTATGCAAAATTTGGGCATGCATCTACCTGTGTTGACCTTAAAATAACATGAAACAAGCCTAACTATTGAACCTAGACAAATTCCCTAGTATTGCATATAAAATGCTAGTGTTCCAAATGTATGCATTTTTTTTAAACCAATAGTGTCCTTTTTACAAACCTAAACTACTTCCATCTTAGTAAGCTTGTGCGATCGTGTCCTTATACAAATATGAAATCATGTATAACAATATAATGGGTTGTTTAAACACATTTTTTCTAAGAACTCTCTCTGTCTCTTTTGATTATGATAATGGTGTATCTAGGTATATAATAAGAGATCAAATGAATCAATGGATTATGCCATATTTATTTTTCGCAAGGTGTTTTACTATTTTTTGCTGCTCAGAAATGCTCCCAATGTGCCCAGAACTTTCACACACTACTGCATGGGTGCTCAGAATTAGGAATATTTTTAAAAATATTTGTGAAAAGACTGGATTCTACTACTTACTAACTCATAAATATCAGAAGTTTAATTTCCAAGTTATTCAATCATAGAAACAACCTGATAAATCAAACTATTTAAGGTAAGTTTTTAGATCAGATAGAACAAAGTTCGCCTGAATGTTATATGGTAATCACCATCATCAACTAAATGTGCATGTGTGCGCATGCATAAATACCCAATACACAGTTCAATCAAACAAAAGAAAACATAATTATACCTTGATTTGTGGAGCTTCGCACTGTCTTCTTATGCTTTACATTTCAAAACATCATTCAACATACTTCAAATTTTGTCCTGTTGCAATAGTTTCATGTTAGGACCCATCAAATAAATTTTTGTTTGTTTATGAAAATAACAAAACCAATCTAAATAAATGCAATACTATTACAATGTAAATTACAATACTATTCAACTATTCAAGTAAATTAATTGTTAATAATAGATCACCTGATAAAACATGGAGAACCAAAAACACTATGTATATAAGGCCATCGATCACATCAAAACGTCATTTCTTGCCTCTTAACTATGAAAATGTTTCTCAATGTTATCTGTAACAAGTTCCAATGGAGGAGTCAAGTTCCATACTTCAAATTTTGTCCTGTTGAAATAGTTTCATGTTAGAACCCATCAAATAAATTTGTGTGTGTTTACGAAAATAAAAAAACCAATCTAAATAAATACAATACTATTACAATGTAAATTACAATATTATTCAACTATTGAAGTAAATTAATTGTTAATAATAGATCACCTGATAAAACATGGAGAACCAAAAACACTATGTATATAAGGCCATCGATCACATCAAAACACCATTTCTTGCCTCTTAACTATGAAAATGTTTCTCAACGCTATCTGTAACAAGTTCCAATGGAGGAGTCAAATAGCAGTAGTGAAAATTAAACACTAAAATTATAGAAATAGTTGCTTTTAATGTATTCTTCCTTACCATTTATTGAGCTCCTCTCTGTTTTGAGAATAATTTAATATTATCTACTAAACAGGACCAACCATGTGAAGGTGGAAGCTCTTATGGCCCCTCCCCCCCCCTCACATCACTCTCAATTCCCCAAACCCAATGCATCTACTTGCAAATAACAATTTAATGCAAATTATTTCACTCAATAGTTGAAAGAAGCTTTCATTAAATCATTCTTTAAATCATTCATTAAACCATTCAATCATTCAACAACTGAAGAAAAAAAATTCGTTAAACCATTCATTTCGTAAATAGCAGAGAAAAAAAATCAATAAACCATTCATTCATGAAACAAAGGAAAAAACATGTAAAATTTTTTATTATAAATAAGAATTACTCAAAATTTCTTTAGTCACTTCCTTTTTACTTTTCTTCTCTTTAAACCAGAGTCACATCTTCCAGAATCTGG
Organism: Pseudotsuga menziesii; assembly: GCA_001517045.1. Classification (NCBI taxonomy): domain Eukaryota; kingdom Viridiplantae; phylum Streptophyta; class Pinopsida; order Pinales; family Pinaceae; genus Pseudotsuga; species Pseudotsuga menziesii. The sequence continues at coordinate 677,523 of LPNX011217286.1, read as the reverse complement.
TCATTGGTCTCCCTACTAGACTGCTGGAAAGGTTGAACTTGCAGCGAGGGGCGATGAGTTTCTGCAATGATGTCAAAATCTTTCATTAATATATTTTTATTTTTATAAATACAAGTAATTCATTTAAAAAAACATTACGAAGGTGTTTTTTTACCTAGCATGGGCACATTATCATATTCATCATTATCCTGTACACGCTCAACCTTTTCAGTGTTATCTGCATCTACATGCTCTGTAGTTGAATTGTGTAGAATTAGAATTAATGTTCATCATCTGCAATTATCTATACAAAACAATAGAATATTAATAAATTCATTACCAGGACTCGAAGCATGATCTTCATCTGGTTGGTGTACATTCTCAGCATGAACGGGATCATTAATTTCTTGCTAAAAATGAATAAATAATTTATGTTAATTTTTTATAACGAATAAATTGAATGAGAATTAAAAAATTATCATTAAACTATATAGTTTTTATATACCTGCGCACCAGATGGATCAGTAGAATATCGTGTAGTATTCCTAGACAATCTTCTCTAGCGTTCAACAACGGCGTCAAAGCCCTATTCGAAGCCAAGCTTCATGTCTTCTGCAGTGAGAAATTCTTTGAACCGGTCGGCCTGCATATTTGCATGATGTCATTAATTTTACATTTTTTTCCAAAACAACACAAAAATAATTTTCTGTATGATATTCGGATGCGATTTCAAGTTTTCGATACTTACATATCGGGCCGCCAAGTTCAAATATCCACTAGGCCCAAGCTTGTGTTGACCATTTTTTTCCATTCTTGCGTTGGTGTCCTTAGATGTGTCTGAGAACCTAATCAAGTGTTGAAATACGTTAGTCGATGTTCCAAATTTGATATAAAAACTAATAATAATAAGGCTTATCATTACATTTTGGAATGTATTGCATACATCCCTGTTCCTGGCAATATATTTCCTACTTTTCTCAGACCCTTCTCTTTTCCATCTTCCACCAGGGCTTTCCACTCCATAGATGCAATCAATGGAGGGTGCTCATACCTAGGGTTATTTCATAGGTGAATCCTATATTGGTCTTGGACAATATTCAGATGTTGTCTAGCCTTCTGTAGGACCTTCTATGTATCAAAGGTATCTTTTCTGAAAAGACCAACCAAGCGGTTAGTTAGCTCATCCTTTAAATATTTTGCCTACTTGTCCCACCTTATGTGGATGGTGGGCCCAAATATCTCCAAGGATAAATAATTTAGATGTTTATAAAATATATCATTTCCTGCAAAACATTAATGCCATCATTAGTCAACATTAAAAAATATTATCGTTATATTAGACACAAATTATAAAAACTAAATTGAACAATTTATAATCACCTAGAATCTTCTCTATCTTTATTAGAACCAATTCTTCATTCACCAAAAATGTCGTCACTACTAAACCAGTGCTAGTGAAACGAGAAGATCCATGAAATCCATCCACCTCTTTATCTAATCTTGCTTCCACCCCTTCTTCTGTAGCATCTGTTGTGGGTCGGTCAGCATCGAATGCACCCTCTGTTGGCCTCAGGGGTGTTGCAGTACGTGTTTCCAACTATTTAGTGGACAATCAGGGAGAATTATGTGGTGTACGTGGTGTGGTTTGGTCACTGGGACCAACAATGCCTTGACCACCACTGTAAAGCTGCATAACTTGCTGTAAATTCAAACCATTGTATTATAAGTTCAATAGCATATAAAGTTAATGATTATAAAGTTCTAAATGAATTTACTTTATTATTTGGGAACTTACTTGCAATTGTCGACATCTCAGTAACAACAATTGAATCTTTGATTCGGTCTCTTGTGTTTGTGGAACTGTCAATGTCAGAAGAACCATTTCCTCATTTTGTTTTTCCATGGTATTATGTAGCACCCTCAATGGGTCTGCAAACCCACTAATTTCATTATCTTTCATCAAATGGCAGACCTCAAACTGTAAAGAGTGTTGAGATGTGTTTCATAAACCGAATCCCCTATGTACAACAGAAATATATAAAACATTGCTTAGTCTATGAAGCAATAGTGTGCGCAAAAAATTATATTAACAAAAATTGTCTATCATGATAGATTCATAGGATCAACATCTAGGTTTACCTAATTCCTAGACGCGGGTGTGGTCTAATCAACAGCTGGGGACTTACCCTGATCATCCACCTGCAAAAAAAAGTATAGAACATTATCACAATGAACGCAATATGTAAAAGCTAACAAATACATAAAAAAAATAAACATTATGCTACATGTTTTATATGTGTTCAATTTTGAAGTATTTAGAATGTGGAATTACATTTAGAGTTACAGGTTGTCTCAAGGCTCCAGTCATCTGATCAACAGTTGGGGACTTTCCATGGTCAACAACCTGCCCAAAAAGTAGACAACATTATCATCATGAACGCAAACATAAAAATGAAAAAATACATAACAAAATAAACATTATGCTACACAATATACATGTGTACGATTTTAAAATATTTAAAATGGAGAATTACATTCATGTTTACCTGTTTCCCTGATGCTACAGTCGGCTGATAAAAAACCGGTTGGCTTCCCTGATCAACACTCTGCATGTGAAATAGATAAGATTATATAAACGAACCGAATATACTAATGAGAATACATAATAACATATTTGCTTCTCCATCCTAAATTTATTGCTTTGGCAATATCGATATATACTTGCCACCTTGATTTAGGTCTACTAACATCTACAGAGAGGGAGGTGCCCCTGAGAGAACCCTGCATCAAAAACATACTACAAACTTCCTAAAGAAACCAGAATATTCACTAAAACAATTTTAAAACATAACATTTTGATGTATACATGTTTACTCACAGGTTGTGTACTCCTCTCACCTTCTGCTGGAGTGATGAGCCCCCCATCACCTCCCTGTGAAGTCAACATAGGAAATTTATTAGAAAATTATAATTATATGCTAGCAAAAAATCCTATAGATTTTAAAATAATTAATAAAAGGTTGGTTAAATTGTTGGATGTACCACAACCATACTAACTGTGTTTGTATCTACACGATTCAAATTGTAATTAATAAGCAGTTCTTTGTCAGCAGCTATTGATTTAATGGAACATACAAAGACACAGTTTCCTTCACATGACTCAAATATGCAATTGGGTTTCTTAAGTGTATACCCTGGTTGTGTACTGTTTATAAACCCCATAATATTACCAGTTATTTTTGGCCTTCCGTCCATGTACAACATTTCTCCTTTACTTTGAGCTTTGTCTTTCAGTTGTATATAATTTGCTGACAACCCATATCAAAGCATACTTCATGTATATTGTACCAGGTGCATCCAATCACTATATTTGTAATAGGGTCCAACATACTCCATCAATTATGTACATCTGTTGTATCCAGCCTTTATTCCATCCATGAAAAACAACCCCAATACATGTAATGACGACGGTGAAATTCTATATATCCTCTCATTCACACAAAAATCAGTGTTTACTTGAGTAAGATCCCTAGGCACCCATTGTTTCACTAGGTGTTTGTACCTTAAGGGCACCTCGATGTCTCCCACTATCTCATCATCATAGGAACATGACCGCCCTCCTTTGAGAAAAAAATCCATGCGTTTATTGAATTTTATTATGATCATATGACATCTAGTTGATCTAGCCCTTGTAGACCTACTGGATGTCTCACTTTCCTCTAGCCTTCCCAAACTCCCCTTGTTGAAGGAAGATAGGTCTGACAAATACCTGTTTGGTTCTACCTGCACCATGGCTGGAAACAAAATTGGCAAAAACATAGCAAAATACCAGCAAAAAAATTGGAAAGACTTATAAGGATGACATAATGTTGATATCATTATCCCGAATAATATCAATAAATCCCTAGTATAACAATTCAACACATAGTCCTTTAAGACGATATAGATATCAATCCATTCCATATCAAATGCTTTAGCCAATTAATCTCAAAATATAAACTATGTTTTTTACAATATCGATTGGTGTACCTATTTTAATTTAGTTTGTTTCCTCACCCAAAAATATAAAAGACCCAGTTTAACGATCTCAATATATGTGATAAAATCATTTACAAATATTCTGTATCTTTTTTTTCAAAAGAAAAAGAGGTGTTCCAACTTGATATTCAGTATAGAATAAAAGGTAACTTTTACATAGTCCATTAGCAAGTGGAGATCATAAGTATAAAAAAAACCTCGTCGAGAGGGATAGAACCCACAATCCCAAGATGACTGAAGTAGCAATACCACATGGAGAACATAAGGAGCCCAAACAGCTTATCCAAGGAGGCATCGAGGGTGGAGAAAACACACCCCTGAGGGGATGAAAACAAACTCTATATCCCCAGCTAAAACAAGAAAGATGTTGATGTATCCCATAGTAGAAAGAACCAAAAAATACTATTCATCACAAATCAAAAGGCTCTTAAATTAACTGTATCATTCCTAACGTTGAATAAACTGTCTACACTCATATTGTGCTCCCTATAGACATGGCTAAAGTCATATAAACAAATTTATGATGTTGGTGGTATAGCATATATGTTGGTTATCTGACGAAATGCATTACTTTCTCCAACCTCTTTAGACGAGTTCACATTCTGAGAGATTCTAACACTACACTGACCTAATCACACAACTTCTAGGCTAGTTCTCCAGTTTACATTATTCTGATTATTCATTTTTGTGGAAATTGAACCCAGTGATAGAACAATTTTACTCACAACAATTATCAATTGATCATGCAAAATCACTCACAAACGAGACTGCAAATGGAGCTGAACACTAAACTGTATTAACTCAGTGTACAATAGCCAACCCTGTAACATAATAGGTTGTTGCATTAAATAATTACATAGGATATTCGAATGCATGAGGAGGCAATTCGAATCTAGTCAAAAGCAGGCTTACTAAAATTAAGCAAATCCCCCATAGGTGCATAAAGTAGTTTCCAAATCAGTCATGGAGCTCACGAATTGGAAAAATCACTTAGGCAAGATAAAGAGTGATGGAATGACAACTCATACATGCTTTTCATAGGAGAAAAGAGTGGAGGATGTGGAGGACAAAAAACTAGTTAACATCACCTAGTCAAACTTTCCCAATTGCCTTAAAGCACTGAAAAAGCAGGCAATAAAGAAGAAAAAGCAGAAGGGAGCCTAGGAGGCCAGGAATAAAGCAGAATTGATTCCTTGAGGTTTCCCAAGCACTACATGAGTCAAAATAGGCAATTTTTACCACTATGGATAGGTAAATGACAACTTGCATAAGGTGGGACACATGAACTAGGCAAATAAGACAAAAATAATTAAATTAATGTCTAAGGTAGCTAACTATGGGTTGATTATTCTAACACCCCCCCTTAAGTCTGACTTATGAGTAATATATCAGAAAATTATAGGGCCTAGCAACAAGGCTCAGTCACCCTTTACATACTGCATGTCCATTTAAACAAGGAAAGAGGCAAAAACCACATGGGAAAATCCTCCCTTAAACATGGACTGTAAAACAAAATTTGGAAATATTGTCTTCACTCATGCTTCACAGCATGATCAACAATCCCCAGTAGTGATTTTATATTGCTGAAGGTCTTCTCACAAAATGCTTTGGTGAAGATATCAGCTACTTGTTCTGAAGATGAACAGAAGAGTAGGTGAATGGTGCCATCATGCACAAGCTCTCTGATGTAGTGCATATGGATCTCAATGTGTTTGGTTCTCTGCTTCTGAACTGGATATTTTCAGATTCGAATGGTACTATGGTTATCACAGTAGATGGTAGTTTAGTACTCTGATTCGAAGCCACACTCTCCAAGTAACCCCTGCAACCATAAACATTGAGTTGCTGCATTAACAAATCCTCTGTACTCTGCTTCTGTAGATGAGAGTGCAACGGCACTCTGTTTCTTGCTTGACCAGATGATTGGCCCTTATTCAAGCATGAACACATATCTAGCTTTGGTTTGAGCAATCTCAAGCCCCAAGAATTGGCTTAAGAGCCCCAAGTATGTCATGGAGAAGGCTTGGTTCATTGCACCCTTCAAGGAAGCAATCTCATCCTTTGAGCTTCCTGTAATGAGGAGGTCATCAACATATAACACAATGATCATTAATGAACCATTAATTAACTTCAAATAGACATTTGGATCTGATTTTCACTGAACAAAATTCAGTGATAGCAAGAAACTATCAATCTTGGCATACCAATCCCTAGGGGCTTGCTTTAGCCCATACAATGACTTTCTCAACCTGCACACAAGAGAAGGGTTAGTAGAAAATCCTTGTGGCTGCTGCATATATATCTCTTTAGTGATATATCCATTCAGGAAGGCACACTTTACATCCATGTGATGTACCTCCCATTGCTTTGAGGCTGCAATGGCTAAGGCTAGCCTGATTGAATCCATCTTTGCCATTGGTGCAAAGGTCTCATTGTAATATATGCCATGAACCTGTGAGTAGCCCTTGGATACCAATCTGGCCTTGTACTTCAGAGGTGAACCATCAGCAGCAAATTTGGTCTTGTAGACCCACTTACACTGAACTAACTTCCTCCCTGGGGGAAGATCCACTAGCTCCCATGTGTTACTCTTCTAGAGTGAGTTGAACTCTTCCTTCATGCCTGATTGCCATATTGGATCTCCTACTAATTCATCATATGTTTGAGTATCTGATTCCACCATCAAATATCATTTCTCAGCAAACATAGGATCCTTCATGCACAAACCACTCTCAAATTGAGATCTAGTCCTCCTTGGGTCATTGGGATCCCCAGCTAGCTCTCCTGCTGCATGTAGTATCTTGGCTGCCCATTTTGGCCTTGTAGGGCTGTTAGGGTCTGAAATAAACTCATCACTATTAGACATATCAGAATCAGCATTTTCAACAAACTCTTCACTTACTTTCATAGGTTCAGGTGGTGAAGAGGTTTCTCCAACTTCCACTGCTGCAAGGGGTTCTTCTTGAAACTGAACACACCTTTCAATGAAGGCTTTGTTTGTGCTCAAATTTATCAGCTTGTACCCTTTTGAATATTTAGAGTACCCAACAAATAGGCACTCTTGGCTTTGGGACTGCAAATCCTTTCTCTTTTCTATTGGAATTCTAACCCAAGCCCTTGAGCCAAAAATCCTGAAATGGGTCACATCTGGCTTGTGCCCACTCCATGCTTCAAAAGGAGTCATAAATTCAAGTTGTTTATGAGGCACCCTATTTTGGATACAGGCTGCACAGTTGATAGCTTCAGCCCAGTACTTTGGTGGCAAATTTTTGGCCTCCATCATGCATTTTGCCATCTCCTTCAGTGATTTGTTCTTCCTCTCAGCAACACCATTCTGCTATGGTGTGTAAGGGATAGAATGCTGCATCTGAATACCTACATCTGCACAATAATTAATAAACTCAGACTTGACATACTCACCACCATTTTAAGATTTGAGGATCTTGAGTTTCCTCCCATATTGGTTTTCAACCAAAGCCTTAAAGACTTTGAAGAGGCCAAAAACTTCAGACTTGTGTTTCAGGAAGTAAACCCAGCAATACCTGGAAAAGTCATCTATGAAATTCAATGCATATTTGGCCTGACTCATGGACATATGAGGGAATGGGCCAGAAACATCACTGTGGATCAACTCGAGGGGTGCAGAGGTTCTCTCATGACTAGCTCTCTCAAATTTATGCTCTGGGTGTTTTCCTAGGATACAACCTTGGCAGACTCCTTTGGAAAATTTTATCTTGGAAAACCCTATGACCATCTCTTTTTCACTAAGATCAGAAAGATACTTGTAATTTAGGTGGCCAAATATTTCATGCCAAAGCTTGCTTGCTTCATTAGCATGAATCAGAAGAGCAGAGGGGTTTGAGTAGGGTAGGAAGTGTGAGAACATGTATACCTTCTGAGCATGATTTGCAACTCCTTTTGCAATGACTTTACCACTTGATATCTCTGTGTGTCATCTGGTTCACTGATAAGAGGTTGGAGGCAAGACCAGGCACATACACCACATTGCTTAACTGACCATGATCAAGATCAATCCTCCCTTTGACCAAACTTTCAATGAGAGATTCATCTCCCAGTACTATAGGTGGTCCTTTCGACATGTCAACTGAGGAGAATTCCTCCTTGGTCGAAACCATGTGTCTTGAAGCTCCAGAATCAATGATAAAATTGGGTGAGCTTGATGTACCAGCAACCAATGCATGAACTCTCTCTCTGTCATCTAAACTTGATCCTCCTTCTCTCTTCTTTGAGCTGTCTGGAAGGGAGATGCCATTCTTCTCCAGGAGTTGGGTCAGCATGTCTATTTCCTTCTTCATACAAGAGCTTTCAATGTGTTTTCCCTTATTGCAGTATGCGCACTTGCTCATTTCTCCTTTGTTTTTCTTCTTCTTGTAGTTCTTCTTGGAACCTTGTGGCTCCTCTGGAGACTTGTTCTTGTCTCTCTTTTGCTCAGGTGGTTTTTTAGCTTTCTTTTTTATTTTTGAATCCACCTTCGAATCTCCAGCAACCAGAGCTTGGTCTTTGGATGGTTTGATGGTTCCCATCATCACCAGCTTGTCCTGTTCTTGTGTGAGAGATTCCATAAAATCTGCAAGGCTAGGCATCTTCTAGGTTCGAGCTGTCAACTTTGTGGCATAGAAGGTCGAAAAAAACACTGAATAGTCAAGGCCAAGCGTCGCGAGAATGGCCAAGACCAGATGATCATCCTTATTTTCAATCCCACGTTGTTTTAGCTGCAAAACAAGTGCTTTGAACTTGGAGAAATAGAGTTGCAGTGATTCAAAGCTATTGGGACTCAGGGAAATCAGCTCATTTTCGATTTGATGTCCCCTCATCTCGTCTGTCTTTCCAAAAAGATCAGTAATCTTCTCCCATACTTCATTCAGTGATGTCAATCCATCAAGATGGAAAAGGAGGTCTCTGGAAATACTCAGACATAGGAGACCATAGGCCTCATCCCTCCTATTGTGCCATTTTATCTTCTCTGCAACTGCATTGGGCTCTGCTTCTGTTTCCATAGTCACCCTGTAGATTCCTTTCTCTCTCAATAGTATCTCTATCTCTTCTTTCCATTCAAAGAAGTTGAAGGGAGTCAAGATGATCTTCTGAGATTGATCCATAGCTTAGAAATTGTCCCGGTTGTTAGTAGAAGGCTCCCAGTCACTGATGTCGAACCTGAAAAACAATTTTGAAGGAGAGAAATTGATCTACAATGGTTCTAATACCATGTGTAAATTGAACCCAATGATAGAACAATTTTACTCACAACAATTATCAATTGATCATGCAAAATCACTCACAAAAGAGACTGAAAATGGAGCTGAACACTAAACTGTATTAACTCAGTGTACAATATCCAACCCTGTAACATAATAGGTTGTTGCATTAAATAATTACATAGGATATTTGAATGCATGAGGAGGCAATTCGAATCTAGTCAAAAGCAGGATTACTAAAATTGAGCAAATCCCCCATAGGTGCATAAAGTAGTTTCCAAATCAGTCATGGAGCTCACAAATTGGAAAAAGCACTTAGGAAAGCTAAAGAGTGATGGAATGACAACTCATACATGCTTTTCATAGGAGAAAAGAGTGGATGATGTGGAGGACAAAAAACTAGTTAACCTCACCTAGTCAAACTTTCCCAATTGCCTTAAAGCACTGAAAAAGCAGGCAATAAAGCAGAAAAAGTAGAAGGGTGCCTAGGAGGCCAGGAATAAAGTATAATTGATTCCTTGAGGTTTCCCAAGTGCTACATGAGTCAAAATAGGCAAGTTTGACCACTATGGATAGGTAAATGACAACTTGCATAAGGTGGGACACATGAACTAGGCAAATAAGACAAAAATAATTAAATTAATGTCTAAGGTGGCTAACTATGGGTTGATTATTCTAAAAAAATTCTTTTCCACTCCTCTCTCCTTACTCTCCACCCGTAGGCTTACATATAACTTAGAAAAACTTCCAACTCATCACAACAAACTCTCATCTGAATCTTTTCCCGATAGCCATTATAGTTTTGAGGTTGTGTCAGTTGCACCTGGATCCATCATTTAGGGTTGAATTAAATGGAATTGTTCATGTTTAGGGTTCAATTGAATGGAATTCTTCATGAATGGAATGAAAAACTTCCGTCGTTTAGGGTTACAACCAAACTTTGAGAGGCATATGAGAGATAACAATAGACAAACAATAGGGAAATTAGGTTTTGCAGGTTTTGGAAAAAATGAATAATGCAATCCTGAGTTTGCAGATCTAAGGTGCAAGGATATGCCAGAAATGAGAAAACATAGAAGATAGACAAAGGAAACATAGACCTAAAAATTATGGAATAATTGTTTTGTTTATACTACAATGTCCATTCCACACCCTAGCTAGCCTATGGCACCACTAAGGTGAAAAAGAATGTATAGAATTATCAGGACAATTTCTATAACTAAAAGGAAAGGGTAGGATTTTCAAAGTATACCACTATTGAAATTTTATGTTGGATCCATAGGAATATTGAATCATACACTACCCAATTAAAGAGATAAATCTAATATGGACATAAATACCCAGGAATCAAGTACGATATCCATAATGTTACTATTCACCTTAATTCACCTTAAAAGGGTCAAGTAGTTCCATATATAATCTCTAAGCTCACTACTTATGATGAATGGTACCTATGTTTCCATAATATATACTATATATTAATGTACAAGTAAGCAAAGTATCGAGTTTGTAAGCAGCTAACACCATGTATACATAATAATGAACATGTTCAACTCTATCTATCATGTTACGTATCAACTAAACACTATATTAGCAGAAGTATTTTCATCTAGGAAAAGAAAAAAATAGTACATGACAACATCCTTATAATGCAAAATGATAGCCTTGAATATCCCAAAATCTAGCTCCAAATCTGCAAATATATCTTCAACATTCAACCCAATGGCCTAGGACATTTCTCCACAATGGAAGAAACACATTGCAAATGAGGATCTGCTATTCTTTTGCACGTTTCCAGCCAAATAACACCAACACAAAAATTAATAAAATGAGTCCAAAACCTAAGGATTTTATCCTTGAAGAGTTCAAATGTGCTTGACATATTCACCAACATGCCACTTGTCCTCTCCTAATATGAGCACTCTTTCTTAGATGACTTGCAAGGCTTCTTGGAGTGGTGTGACCTAGATATGTGTGCACAAAGAGCCTCAAATGCAAAGTTCTCCTCTTCTTAAATGATGCCACATGTGAGCAAAGGGCCATTCCATTCTTAAACCAAATCAAACTCTTACTAAAAACAACTCCAAAGAAGGTTTTCCCTAGAGAAGGGTGCAAACAGTGTGCTTGATATAGAACTCCATCGTAAAGTAGCCCCCACAAAACCATGTTCTTGGGATAATATATAAGTATCAAGGATCAACTCTGCCACATTTGAAATGGTGGAGCAACTCCTCCAAAATAATAATAAATTCCATAAGAGAGAGGAGTATCCTTGGTGAGTGTGCAAGTGACGGGATAGGGTTTATTTGGTAGCCCTTGGATCTAGGTAGTTGCAATTAACCTTGAGATACTTATAATTAGCAAATAGATCGATCCTTTATGTCTATCATATATCCAAACACTTATGAAAGTCATGTCAAATGGATGTAACATCCCTCATTTCATTATGCAATTACCAGTCATTTGTAAGACTGTCCATTCATTTCAATAAAGGAAATAGAACAACATGTTTTTGCATATGAGGTCTGAAATGTACTGTAGGAAGTGCCCTAGGAAGTGTGCATCTGAAATATGTTATTTATCACCGATTTTAACCTCAACCAATTGTTTGTTTGTTATGTGTGCAGGTGCAGTCTCAGGGTAGTGTTTAGAGACAGTATGCAAAAGGAATTTGCAAACTGTACATTGCTAGAATAAGGTTGTTACATCCTGGAACCAAAGAGGTCTGAGGGCCAATGTGAGCAGGCGAGGCTGTTTTAATGCCAAGGAAAGGGTGTTGAGGATAAGAAAATCCATCCCTTGGACTGTTGGTGGAAGGTCATGGGAGGAATGAGGTAGATCGAGAGGCTTGGAGGTGGGCCAAAGGAAGAAGGATTAGTCCAAAAGGAAAGGAGAGAAGAGAAGAAGGGAATAGAAGAAGAAAAGGAAGAAAATAGGAGAGGTAGGAGATGAGAAAGTAAAGAGGCCGCTAGCGCTTTTAGGGAAAAATTTGGACTATTTTAGGGATTGTTAGGGCATATTTTAAGGTTTTTACAATTTTTGGGGGCTGCTATACCTGGATTGTGACCTATTTGTAGGTCGTACATAACTGTGTATGATCCTCCTAGGATTGGCTATCACTGTTTATACCATCTAGAAGTTGGGCATTACTGTGTAAGCCCTCTAAGGGCTGGGTCATGATTGTATAAGACATCTAGGACTAGTCATGGATTGTGGTGACATCCCCAAGCTATTCATAGACTGTGGTGGCCCTCCCAAGCTAGGCCATGGACTGGTGTGACCTTTAATTCCAATTCAATTCATAATTACCCTTTCCTTTGTTGTTTTGAGAGTCATTTTTATGTTTAGGAACACAGATGGGTTTGGGGAAGAGACCATTCATAGGAACTCTGTCTTCTGGACAGTTTCTCTTCATGGCAGGCTACTCATCAAATGGAAAGAATTCCAGGTTCCATAACATCATAGTTGGTTCTCCTAGAGGGATAGTTCCAGTAGGTTCACTCTTAAATTTCAATAATAAGCATAAGCCCACTTACCCGGAAATAATTGATTAAGTGATTCATTGAACAGATTTGAAGCTGCTCTGCATGTGGAATCAGCCAATGTGGAAAAATCATATTTGGAATACTGAAAAATTTATTATTTTATTTGAATCGTGTTTGTTATATAATTCAATCTAAGCCAAACCCAGTATCAATATTAAATTGAACTCTAAATGGTTGGCTGAAGATAATGAAGAAGTATGGTTAGTGAGAATTAATCCATTTGGACAACTTCTGATGGCTATAAACTCAAGGTTCTTGGGTGGTAGGATTTTGTTTAAATTCATGGATAACTAACATAGACTTGATGGATCGATCCTGACTAATGGTGGCATCTACTATGGCAAGAAATAAAATGGTAGAGACATATTTTTGGATCGCAAGTTCAACATACCACAATGGTCTTATACAGGACAGTGGACTCATGATATTTTCTATAATCCCATACATTGGAGAGTATAGCTCTTATGGTGAGCCTTAGTTATGTAAGAAGATGAAGTGGTGGCTTTGGCATGCCCTCTGGATCACAACTCTATGCTATTTATGAAAAATGAAATGTAAAGCTACGTATGAAGATTCTCAAAAGGATTTCAATAGAATGGATTTTGAATATCGATGATTTTTTAGATGTATCAGCAACTCAAGTTTGTGAAAACGCCTTTTACTTATAAAGAAGGCACATTACGTCCTCTAGTATGGGAACCCAGTCTGATATGCTTTCCTTCCTTGGTTGACAAGTAGTAAATTCAGTGTTGTGAGGGCATGTGCTTTGTACTTTGTTGTTGTCTTAATATATATAAGACAAAATACTTTCACAAAAGAAAATAAGTATTCCCAGTATTTAGTATTACTTCACCACTAATGATATGGGTAACAAACATTTTCAAACTAAAGTATTCATCGTTAACTATTATTTGGGTGAAGGTTAGGTGCCACAAATAAATGACCATATACTAGCAGTGGTTATTGAAGAAAACAAGTCATCAATCATAATGTCTACGACATCCACATTCAGCAATGCAAAAAAATTCAGAATCCAAAAACAACATGTCAAGTAGTATTGTATGAGAATATAGGATGTTTCTAAATGGGATTTATTTGCAATATCTATTTGATGCTTCAATGGGCATACTTTCTCATATCTTCAGATACCTCTTATAATTTTTTGTTTATGTCTATGTCTATTGAGGCTTGTATAATGTTTCAGTCTGTGTTTTTTTGGTTTCAGATCCCTGGAACCCAAACACGCGAGGAAGCTCAAGAAGGAAAATGTTTGTGTGTTTTTGGTTTCAGATCGATTTCCCCTTTACTAGGAACAACTATTATTCAAGGTAAGGGGTTTTGAAACATCGTCGTATAACTCTCCTCTGTATGTAGTCTTAGATTATACATCTATGGGAAGGGAAGACCATGACCGATCATTGTGCTCATATCTAGGATGATTGAAAATGTGGATTCGTGAAGAATTAAAGGTGCATTTCACACAAAAATAGTGTCCAACCAAACTTTGTATCACATTATGTCAATCTCATAAATTTCAGGTGAAGTGTGGGTACTAACCAATTTCGGAGGCATTGTGTCCTTTGTGGATTCTCAACCTCCTTGATGACTTCCTTGATTTCCTCTGTGTACTCCACAACCTCCTCTATGAACTCCTCAACTGCCTTAACCTCCTATGTGAACACCTCAACTTCCTCAACCTCTCTTGCGAACTTCATGGTGACCTCTGCAAACTCCTTAACCTCCCCAACCTACTCGATGAACTCCTTGACCTCCTCAACCTCCTTTTCCAACTACTTTACCTCCTTTGCGACCTTTGTGGTGACCTATGTGACCTCTGCAAACTCCTTAACCTCCCCAACCTACTCTATGAACTCCTTTACCTCCTCAGCCTCCTTTTCCAACTACTTTACCTCCTCTGCGACCTCCATGGTGAAATTTGTGACCTCTGCGAGCTCTAATGAGAGGGAAGGAGTGTTGGATCTCCTACAAAGGCCAGATATATGTGCTTCTAGATAGGTATTGGAAACCTGCGAGAGCCACCTAGATGTTCACGGCACGGTTTTGGAATGGTATGCGAACTATCAAAACATAGAAAATAAGGGAAGCAAGTAAACCCTTACATAAATGCTAACAACCCACATGATTTCTTTGATAGGGAAACAAATTAATAGGGATCCAATGCAAAGTGTAGTATGATTTTGTTTTGTATGAATGGTGTAGAAATTATATATCACGGGTTAACAACTTTGGGTTATTGCTGTTTATTGACGCAAGAACATACAAATTTCCATTTTTGAAACCAATCTTACTTCTTGACAAATCCCTAGGAGCCTTTCTCTCTAATTATACTATGTTGTTTTATTCTAATAAAATGGCCATGCTATATTTTCATTGGAAAAAGTAACGTGAGCACAAACATAGTGTCCACAAGCATATGTTTGGTGGCCATATTTGTACATCACATGAAGGCCAAAATTAGATGTTTCATTAAGGTTGCTCAAACTATTAAATTATATATCTAAAAAAATCAGCAAAAACATCTAGCTCAGCTAACCAACGTGAAAATTAACATCAATGACTAATAGAAATAACAATTGCATCAAGATTCTATGAATTGTTGGCTCAAGATAAACCTCAATACACTCCCATTTGTCATTTCCTTACTCATGCTTAATATGTATCTCTAGCTTAGAAATGGCTAGAGCCACATTAGGGAACTTATCAAACCAAGGAAATTTAAGGGAACATTGGGAAAATTTGGTTGGGGTTAGTTGTCACATCACTTTTGAATCCTATGAACAATACGATCTATTTTGGGTCAAGGTCATCCATCACCATATCTTTAGGATTGAACTGAACCGACTATGACATTTATTGTATGGCTCTATTGGATCATGATACAAGGACACCCACCAAAACATCTAATCATTGACATAATGTTCCACTTCCATCTCCATAAGCCCACTTGAACCTAAATATGAAAGCACAATTGTAAACAAATTAAAGAACATTTACAACAAATAAACTAATTGCAATGTTATGTATTTTAAAATAATACTTATGTATGGCATATCTAAGGATCAATTATAAAAATAAATGTGTTTATTAATGCTTACAATATAATATAATTCTTAGATTAAGTCAAGAGCATAATCTAAACAAAACATGAAAATCTATAAATGAAGAATGAAGAAAGTTGATAGTAATGGGTTTTTTTGTTGTTGTTAAAATGAAGAATGTTGATAGTAAATGATAATATGCATGTTGGCATTGGAAAATAGGGTTATAAATTATAGTAATGGTTTTTTTTTTTGTTTTTTTAAAATAAATAATGTTGATAGTAATGGTTTTTTAAAAGATTTGATATAGCCAACTTTAATCATATTATATCATATGGTATTAGTGTAAATTTATTTAATTAAATTCATTATTGATACTTAAAATAAAAATTATAAATCATTAATACATTTTATTTATATTGTGGTAGTGTTGAAGGTTAATCGTTTATATTGAAAGTCATCTCAGTGTAAACACAAATATTGAATAAACATACTAAAGAATTAATGTGCCAAAGTGAACCATTGACTCTAAACAAGGATCTGTTTTTCCTAACTCAAGGTCATAAAAACCCAATAAATAATATTTTTTTGTTTTTCAATGTTTATCAACTTTGTGTATGAGAAACCATATGATTGAAAAGTGTCACATTGTGCTTTAAACAATAAACAATATTAATATTAATATGGTATAAGTTCCATAATGAATAGGATTATCGAACGAAATTATAAGTTTTGAGCAAAAGACAATTTTTTGTTTTATGTATTTTAGGAATAAGAGATATTTTTATATCATTTTGAATTTTTAAATTATATGTGGTTTTTTTTAATAAATAATATTGATGAAAGTGAAAACATTTAACAAGAAATTTAAATTATGTAATTTTATGGATAATTTAAAAGGATTATCTTTAATGGTGAGGAATGAGGAATTTTTTGTCATTGTCAATGATGAAGATGATGGATGAAGATGATGATCATGATCATGATGATGATGATGATGATGGATGAAGATGATGATCATGATGATAAGAGATATTTTTATGTAATTTTGAATTTTTAAATTATATGTGGTTTTTTTTTAATAAATAATATTGATGAAAGTGAAAAACGTTTAACAAGAAATTTAAATTATGTAATTTTATGATGATGAAGACAATGATGACGATGAAGACGATGATGATGAAGATGACAATGATGATGAATACGACAACAATGATGATGAATACGATGATGATGATGATGATGATGATGATGATGATGATGATGATGATGACGACGACGATGATGATGATGATGACGATGATGATGATGATGATGATGATGATGATGATGATGAAGATGATCATGATGGTGATGATGGTCATGATGGCGATGGTGATGTGGATGGTGATGATGGTGATGATGATGATTATGATGATAATGATGATCATCTTCATCATAATCATCATCATGAACACGATAATAATGATCATCATCATCATCATCACCATCATCAATATGATGAAGACGATGATGACAATGATGATGAAGACGATGATGATGATGAAGACAATGATGACGATGAAGACGATGATGATGATGATGATTAAGACAATGATGATCAACATGATGACGATGGTGATGTGGATGGTGATGATGGTGATGATGATGAAGACAACGATGATGATGACGATGATGATGATGATGATGATGAAGACGATGATAATGAACATGATGATGATGATGATGATGATGATGATGATGATGATAACGAACATGATGATGATGATGATGATGATGATGTTGATCATAATGATGATTATCATGAGGATGAAGACGACGAGGATGATCATCATCGTCATCATCATCATGACGATGATGACGGTGATGATGAAGACAATGATGACGGTGATGATGAAGACAATGATGATGATGAAGACGATGATGGTGATGGTGATGATGATGGTAATGATGAAGATGATGATGACGATGGTGGTGTGGATGGTGATGATGGTGATGATGATGATGATGATGATGATGATGATAATTATGGTCATCTTTATCATCATCATCATCATCATGAAGACGATGATAATGAACATGATGATGATGATGATGATGATGATGTTGATCATGAAGATGATTATCATGAGGATATTGAAGATGATGATGACGATGATCATCATCATCATCATAATCATTATGATGAATACGATGATGACGACGATGATGATGACGACGATGATGACGATGAAGACGATGATGATGATGAATACAATGATGACAATGAAGATGATGATGATGATGATGATGAAGATAATGATGATCAACATGATGACGATGGTGATGTGGATGGTGATGATGGTGATGATGATGACAAACATAACGATGATGAAGACGATGATGATGAACATCATCATAATGATGATGATGATGAAGACGATGATGATGATGAAGACGATGATGATGAACATGACAACGATGATGATGAAGACAACAACGATGATGATGGTGATGGTGATGGTGAAGACGATGATGATGAAGACGACGAAGATGATGATGAAGACGATGATGAGGATGATGATGTTGATGATGATGATGATGATTATCATCATCAAGATGATGACAATGATGATGGTGATGATGATAATGATGATTATGATGATGATGATGAGGGTCATGATGATGATGATAATAATGATGATGATGATGGCGCTCTTGATGATGATGATGATGATGATGATGATGATGATGATGATGATGATGGTGCTGACGATGATGATGATGATGATCAACATGATGATGATGATTAAGATTATGCTGTTGATTATGATGTTAGTAACTCTTTTAAAAGAAATAAGGTAAAAGAATAGATCTAATTAAATATTTACCTTTCAATATATTTCATCGTCTTCTTCATCCAAGTCATCATCCATATCATCAGATCCAAAGTCAACATTGTAAGGATTGGCCATATCATCATCGTCATTTAAGTCAGTTATGCTCATCGTGTCATCGTCGGTATAATCTTCATGGGCATTGTATGCTACATCAACTAAATTAAACTAATTCTTTGACATTTTATGTTGGATCATCATCATAATCTAACTCATGTTGATTATGCTCTTCATCATCGTCTTCTTCTTCCAGAGCACCCTCTTCATTACCATCTTCTAGGTTATACTTTACCGATCTTCCCCTTGGATCGTGTCTCACAACAAATGACCAACCCGCTTTACCTGGAACCTCCGAGTAAAATACATGTTCACATTGGCTTGGAAGAACATAGGGCTATGTTCCTGGCTCAATCAACCTTGTATTTACCATGGTAAATCCGTAATCATGTTCAATAATAGTTCTATCGGGATCACGTTGATTCAATCATAACCTGTACCATTTGAAAATGAATAGAATTACCTTGAAAGATTTAAAGTCACACTGAAGAATATCTTCTAAATACTCGTAGTATCGATTTTCTGAGAGTTGTGGATGTATGTCTCTTCTAGATGAAACATTGGTCACCTCAAAAAATACACATATCCCACAATCTCATGTTTTCTTTGTTTCATCCCATTTTTTGATGCGATATCTACAACCATTGCATACCATAGCCTTATGGTGTTTTACCTGCAAAAGGAAATACATGAAAATATTACACAACGATTCAATAGTTATGCAGCAATACATGGAAAATAAAAACATGTACGTCAAAATGTAATTTACAAAATAAAATATTTAGAGTGGTTGATTAATATGCTTGCCATTTTATCTTTTAAAGCATATGCTAAATTGATTTCCCTTTCTGTAAGATTTCTATCTCCATTGCGATGTACTACTTTTAACAATGAAACCACACCTTCCCATGATATTCCATGACCCGATTGTTCACATTGTTCAATCCATACCTTCATCCAGTCAATATTGTTTAGGATGTATAAATGAATTGCATCCCATTCTCGACCAACTGCTTGATGACAATAATCATTAAAATGGAAAACAAGTGTAAATTTCCTGAACAAAGTATATGATCTTAATTGATGCAATAACTAGAAAATTCAATTAGAATATGAATGATATAATAAAAATCCACTAGATAATAATTACCTTTCACCTTCCTCGATCTACCTTTCCCCTTCAGTTTCTCCCCTTCGAATTTGTTATTGGAGTCTGGATCACAAATGCGACGTAAATTGAGCTTTTACGCTAATATAGGGATATATTCACTAACATACTACATGTTTTGGTATACCATATATCCTTCCATCATAGAACCCTCAGCATGTGCTCGTTGTCTCACCAAACCCTTCATAAATTTCAAGTGCCTCTCAACCATCCACATGGACCTTGAGTGCACAGGTCCACACAACTCGATCTCCTCAACTTGGTGTATGAGGTAGTGTTCATGTGCATTGAAAAATGCCAAAGGTAGATGCTTCTGCATTTCACACATGAGATGAGGAATTTCTCTCCTCCAATACTTTATATCTTCTGTATGAATTTATTTAGATGTCAACCATCTACAAGTGACGCAAATCAATAATGATATTTAACAAAATAAAACATTAAATTACATATCATGAAATAGTGCACAAAAAACAAATTTAACTTATACATAGAATTAAATAAACACTAAGCACATGCAACTAATTGTTATTTACCTCATGTATTTACCAAGATTATATATAACTTGTTTGACATTGTTGTCGAAGTTGTCCGGGAGAGAAAGAGGTAGAACATACTGTATCAATATACAAACCACGCCATTTATTAAACAAAGAGTATACAAACAAGAAAAATATATATATATGCAATAAAATGAAAAAAAAAATTATATGGACATAACAATAATAATTACATAGATGAAGACATTCCAATCATGTGTTTTGACCCTGGAAAAATCACCTTGTTTTGTTCTGATATTCTTCAAGTTCTGTTGTAATCTCACATATCACATAAGGTTACAAATAATACACATGGAATCATATAGACATAATAGACACAACAGACAAGAACATAGATAAGGAAGTAACACTATATTATAACATGAGGGTCCATACATACACAGAACTGAACCAAGATATCATCTGGCTCAACAGCCTAATATATATGATTTACAAACAATTACATATAACTACCTATCGGTTCGGTCAACCGACACGACCTCATGCGGCTGACCTACTCTCCAATTAGTCGGCTATTCGACTAATTGGCTCACCGACTAGCTCCTCCAACATCTCCCCCAGGAACAAAATCTTTCTTCGTCCTGAAGAAACAGGGGAGGTATTTCAACAATGCACTATCTAAGGTAGTTTCTTCAGGTGTTGTTTGTCTTCATGGACTGTGTAGTCGGATGGTTGGTCGTTTATGCACACACATTTCCACAATTGCTTCTGTTGTAATAGCCAGTTGATGTTGAAATTTTGTCCAACTCTGTAGTACGTTCTGGATGTCAATAGTCAATGTTGTGATGCTTGATAGAGTCGACATATTTTCTTGGATGGAAAGGTCTACAATGCTTTCCATGTCGGGTCCCATGAATTGAGATTTTTCCTCTACTGTGTCTAGTAATCTTTTCATTTGTGGGAAAATTGTATCCAGTTTGTCGAGGCTCAGTAGTGCTTGTTGTACCCACTGGTGTGCTTGTCTTTCCAGTTTTTGCAGTTTCGTTGTTTCCAATACAATCTGTTCTTATATTGTACTTCTCATTGTTTCTTCAATTCCTCGCCTCTTTTCTAACACTTGAATCTTCTCACGAGTCTTACAGGTCTACTGAAATACTTATCCATACTAGGTAGGCCAATCACGGATTACTTCATCTGTGATGATAGATTCTTCCAAGTGGTCTTGCAATACTTTGTGAGCTTTCGAGAATGTTGTATACTGCTGCCTGAGTAGTCTGGTTCCTTTGTATTTTGTAGATGTAATTTTAGAGTCGACACCATACTTTCAAATAGCTGATATGATTTTTCTAGTGGCTTGTCAGTGTCAGCCTCTATAGGTCCTGGTATTACTATTTGGATTAGATTTCTGCATTTTGATAAAAAAAATTGATTTCCTCTTTCTTACTGTTGTCGATCTACTCTCGTCTAGTTTGGTGTCTTACTACTGTCTCTATGGTGAGAGTTTGTAACAGTTGACCCAACTCTCCATCTCTTAGTTTCATTGCGTCGACTGCAGTAGTCAATCCAAGTTGGATAAGGTGTATCACTGTCGGTCTCTATTCTTTGTGATGCTCCTTTTTCTTTTTGTATTTTATTTTTCTTTTATGTCGATGTTTTTCTGTCTGTGGTTAATTCTCCTGTGGCTGGTTTTCTGGCAACTGATATTCATTGGTCGGTGGAAATTTTGGTTGAGTTTCTTAGGTGGAACTTGTAGCTCGGTGTGTATTTGGGGGATTTGAAACATGTGGGTCAGGGTTCGGCAAAGGTTCTAGATTCGGAAGTGATGGTTGAGATGGTGAATGGTCTAGTGTAATTAGTGTAGTGGGGATATTGTCAGTCGACAGTGGATCTTCAAATTCTGGTGGTGAATTGGTTGGATCATCAGAGAATAGGTTGTCGATCACCTGGTTGATTGCTAAAATATCTTCCTAGTTATCTTCTTCCGTGTCTCTTACTGGTTCATCGGCTTGTATGGGATTTGATACATCTGATGGGGTAAATGATGAAGTGTGGCCTGCGATAATTTGAGATGTCTTGTCGAGGTTCCTTAAGAATATGGACTTGATAGTTCCCACAAATCTTAGTTTCTAGGGTATTTGGCCAATTTGTTGAGAGAATATCTGGCGTAGTGAACTAGATTCAATTAGTGGGCATTTGGTGGTAATTTTATGAACAAAGCTGAGTAATTCGGATAATTTTTCAATGAATGCCTAGAAATCAACATCATGGTCGAATCATTATTTTAGTGTTTCTGGCATAGAATTCTTACATATGTTGACAAGGCTTATGGTGGGTATCTATGGGGTATCCTCTTGTGTGATATGGGTTGGAGATGGGGGTGGGGGTGTAGAGACTAAATGAACAATGTTCTCATCAACTGAAGTGGTTGCATTTTTTACCTTTTTCGGTCTCCCTTGCTTTGCTCCTGCGTCGACGAAACGCTTGAATTGTGTTTCGACTGAAATTTTATTTGTTTCTGTGTCTTCTATGATGTCGATAGCAGTAGCCAACATTTATTCTTTGTCTTCCAATTCATATATGATAAGCTTACGCTTCCCCTTCCATTTTTCCTGAATTGCCTTCCTTTTCCTTGAGGCTGCTATTTCCTTTGTTATTTTCCTTAAGTTTTCTTTTGTCATAGCATATTCTGGATTATCTGATTTGATATCTTCTTCTATATGCTCTTCTCCTTCTTCCTGTCGATGAGCCAGAATGATACTTTCTCTGCTATTCTAGCTACCTGATGTTCAGTCGGTGTGCTTCCCGTTTGGATAGGTTGTGGGACAATTGTCAATTGAATTCTACTGGTGTCCTCTATCATTGTATCTTCTGACACGAAGGTACTGATATAAAGGTGGAGTTCATAATCCTCCTCTTTTTCCCAGTTGGTCAATGGTTCTTCGATTGGTTGATTTATTTCTTTGGCCTTTGCTGGTAATAATAGCTTTGTGCTGGATTGTCGAGATATCTCTCAGAAAATCTCTTCGACTGTTGGGTAATAGTCGAGAGGTTTTGCTGCTACTTTTGCCCCCTGCATGTACCAAAATGCAGTGTGGTCGAGCTCTAGTTGAATGTGTGCATTTTTTTGGTAGGCTTCTTTTGATGTTCTGAGGCACCCTCGACCTAGTCGTCTAGAACTTTAAGGTCTGGAACTAGTTTTCCAGCATTACTTTGCCATTTCCCAGTTCTTTCATAGTGCCATTATGTGAAAATGGTTTGAACCTCCACATGTGATATTTTCCAGGTTCTTGGAACTGCTTATCTTCGACCGGACATAAGTGGTACATGGATATCCAAATAATCAGTGATGGGAACCTGATAATTCCAGCTGACTCTTGACATTTATCACATATGTTCTTGAGCATGTCAGTGACATATTGAGCCCAATGATAAACTTTCAGTGTGCATGTTATTGTGTCGAATGCTTCCAGCATGTCTAGCTTCATATCCCTTACTCGACCTGTAGGGGTGAGTCCTGTTGCTATGATTTTGGCCATGATTTGTGGCGTTCGGGCTTGTATTTGACTGATCATTAGCCATTTCGAGTTCTTCCATGTTGGTGTTCTTGTTAGTCGTTCTACCAGTCCTTTTATGCTAATAGGAACAGGGTCGCCCTGGTTTGAGAGACCGATAAGCTTGTATGACTTCACCGAAAATTTCTACAGGTTCGTCAAAGTAGAATTTACCATTGTGATACCGACTGATGATAAATTTTACTGTTGTTTCTTTTGTTCCTCCAAAAATCGCCATGAACGGTGTGTTCATGTAACTCATAATGGTACTGTGGCTTATCTTCTCTACTTCTTGTGTAATTTTCTTGTCCACATAGGCCCATTCTTTGACTTCTGCCCAAGTTTTTTCCAATGAAGTTTTCTGTACCTTGGCATTTTTATGTTTCTTAATCTTCTCATGAGTGCGGTTTCGGTGGATTGTAGTTCTTTTTTTTTGCAGCTACGACTCTGCTTTGTTTCGGGGCCATTTTGTCAGTCTCTTGGTCAGCTTTTCTTACAGGGTCTCTGCTCTCAAATTTATGACTACTTGGTTGCTTTATCTCTTCAGAATATGGTAAATGATATTTTTCTGGCATGGTATTTATAGGTGGAGTGGGTGATGATTCTGTCAATAGATGTATTAATGGCAAAATTAATGGTCCAGCATGGTCTATCGAGTTTGCGTTAAATGCGATTTGATTTTGGTGCTCCTTCTGACCGTAGTCATGAAGGTGTGATTTGACCTTCAGAGTCATCGGTCGATGTCGATCATGCAGGTGGTCGATGGTGGTGTGTTTATGGGGTTGGTGTCGCTTGTCGAAGTGCAGTTTAGTAAATCTTTTGAAGTTTCCTGTCATTTTGGTTTTCAAGGTTGGATCTGTCCCATCCATTATGTGTGTAACTTTTTGGGTTTTCCTTTTACTCGATTGTTGTACAATAGCGCGAGGTCCACTACCGACAAATTTTGTTTTTGATATTGCAATCATGCCAAGCCTTTTGTTGTTGTTTTTGAATTTCTTGATGTTGTAAAGCAAGCAGTTGGTGTTCTTCTAGCTTGCTTAGTTGCATCAGTTGGTCCTTCCTGCCTTGTTTGACATCGACATGTAAAATATTTTCTATGATAGGTGTTTGCTATCGAAAATGTAGTGGAACGAGTGCTTCTTAGCCGTAGACTAGTCGAAACAGTGTTTGGTCGATCGAACATTTGTATGTTGTCCTGTAAGACCATAATGCTGCAGGGATTTTTTCATCCCACTCATCCTTGTTGGTGTTGCAGATTTTTGTTAAACCCCTTTTTAATTTTTTGTTGAATGCCTCTATTTCCCCATTTGACTCAGGATGATAAGCTGTACTACGTCGGTGGTCAATTTTGAACTAGTCTATCAGTGCTTTAATGGTTTTATTAATGAAGTGTGATCCTTGGTCACTGATTAAGGTTAGTGGGAATCCAAATCTAGTAATTATGTTTTCATAGATAAATTTAGCAGTTATCTCACTGGAGCATGTGTCGACAGGTTCTGCTTCTGCTCACTTGGTTACATATTATACTGCGGTTATTATATATCTTGCACATGTTATTTTTGTTGGTATTGGGAATGGTCCTATGAAGTCGATGGCCCAAATTTCAAATGTCAAACTTGGGTTTACTTATATCAAGAGAATTTATGTACTACGCAGAGGTCGACCCAGTCGTTGGCATCGGTCACACTGGCTAACAAAATTTTTGCAATCCTTGTATAATGTCGGCCACCATAGCCCTAACTGTTGGATTTTCTTGGCAGTTGTATCTGCTTGAAAATGTCCTCCCGTTAGTCCGTAGTGTGCTTTGTACATGATATTATTTATTTTGTGTTCTAATAAACATTGCTTGAGGATGTTGTCCAAGTCCATTTTATATAAAAATCCATTTATGAGGCTGTATGGTGCAACCTTCATAGCTAAGATTTGTTTCTTTTTCGTGTTGATTCCCTCTGGTGCTTGATCATTTTCTAGGAATTGAGATATTTCCTCCAATTCTGCTGGGAAAACTTCTATTCGAAATAAGTGTGCATCCGATAGGTCATCTTCGACTCCTATGGGCTCCTCTCTCATGTCGATTCTCGACAAGTGGTCAGGTCCGACATTTAATTTTCCTGGTCTAACAATGAATTCGACTTCGAATTCTTGGAATAGTAGTAGCCATCGATAAATCCTCCCGTGGTGCAAAGTTTTGTTTACAAGGTATTTCAATGCTTGGTGGTCAGTATAGAAGATGAAAGGATTGGCTAGTAGGTAATGGCGGTACTTCTGTAGTGCAAATACCATTCCTAATGCTTCCCTCTCTATTTTTGAATAGTTTCTTTCTGCCTTGTTTAGTTTTCTGCTGCTATAAACTATAGGGTAATCCATTCCATCGTCCTCTAGTTGTGTTAAGATCACGCCTATTGTTAGGCCTGATGCGTCGCTATGTACGTGAAATTTGATCAACCAATTCAGGAATCTGAGGATAGGTGCCTCGACTAGTTTCCTTTTTAATGTGTCAAATGATATGTTACATTCATATGTCCAGTCGAACTCCTGATCTTCTCTCAATAGTTCTTCCATTCGATAGGTCATATCTGAGTAGTATCTAATAAATTTCCTGTAATATCCTGTGTGTCCGAGTAGTACCCTGACTTTTTTTGGTTCACTAGTGGTTTCAAGTCGAGAATAATCTTTATTTTTGCAAAGTCGACCTTGATTCCTTCTTTGCATACAATGTTCCCTAATAGTATCCCTATAGGAGTTAGGAATATGCATTTCCTTATGTTCAAAGATAACTGGATTTGTCGACAGTGTTCCAACATGAGCCTTAGCCATTTGTAGTGATCTTTCAGCATGGATTATATCGTCCAGTCATTGAAATATACTGCCATTGTTTTGTAGATATATTCTTGAAATTTTTTGACAACAATTCTCGAAAATACTGCAGGTGCATTTTTTAGACCAAAAGGAATAACTTTGTATGCGAATGAGCCGAATTCACATACGAATGTCATCTTTTTCTAGTCTTCTTCAGCTATTGTTACTTGGTTGTACCCTGAGAATCTGTCTGTAAACAAGTAGCATTCATGTCCTATGACTTCATTTAGGTTTTCATCTGCGTATGGTGTTGGGAATGGGCCTGTTAGGGTGACTTTGTTTAATTCTCTAAAGTCGACACAAATCCTTAGTTTTGTCGAATCATGTTTCTTTGGTTGTACGACCATTGGGCCTACCAATTCGGAATGGTCAATAGGATAGATAATTCCTGCTGTGAGCATATTGTCGATCTCTTTCTTGACTATCTCTTTGTATTTATGAGCTAATTTGTATGGCCTCTTATTTACGAGTCGACCATCAGGTTTGATGTCGATCTTCATGTCGCCCATTTCATGGACTAGTCCTTTGATGTCTTTATAGTCTCTAGCAAAGACATCCTAGAATTCTTTCAGTAGGCTTACTATTTCAGTCATTTGTTCTTCTCTCCAGTAATCGCCAATTTTTGCCATTTTTAGTCAATCATCATTTGATATGTCAAATTCTTTAGTTTTAACTTTGGCATCTAACCATTTTGGTGCTTTAGCTTCATTGATCGGTCGACTCCCTTCTTTGAATTGTGAGAATGTAGCATGAAAGTCTACTGCATTCATTCGATCGGTATCTTGTTTGTCGGTTGTGCCGACTTTAAATACTGTGTGAATTGGTTTTGTTGTTTCTGAGTGATATGATTTCCATCGAAAGCTTTTCCCTTCTGGATTTTTGTTTTCCATTTGTAGTCTTGTTGACTGTAGTATTATATTGGTTTGTATGTTATTACATGGTACTGTCGGTCGATCATAGTTTTGTATCAGACCATTTTTCCTGGTCGATTCTATAAATGTTTTTATTTGTTTTGTAGTTTCGACTAACTTTTCATTCTGTGATATAAAACTGAAGTCCTTAGTGAATTTCTCTCCAATTCCATGCCATTGAAATGTTTCACCTCGTTCTTATTCCATTTTATACCATTTGTTTGGTAAGTCGGCTAGCAACGAAGGAAACAGGTGTGGCCATGTACGTTCGTATTTATATCGAAGTCTTCTCCATTCTCTTTCACATGTTTTTATGTGCTCCTCTAGGTCTTGTCCTTGGATGAACACAGGTATTTGTGCCTATTTGGTTAGCTTCTTTCCTTCGAATATTTCTACGAAGTAAGTCGAAGCTGTTGTCCACGTCTACAATATTGATTGATGGGTATCCCACCATCGAGAAGTTTGTCCTGTGAAGGTTTCTACCAAGCTTTGTAGTTGGCCATGTTCACCTATGTTTTTAGATACTTGTTCTATATGCATAACTGGGGATTCTCTTTCTTCATACCTAGGGATCTGTCTGATACTTATATTTGTTGGGGTTAAGGTAGGATATTCCCTACTTTTATTTTTGTATATTTTTGGGATGATGGAGATTGAAAAACATTGTTGGACTAGTTTCTTCTATACCGCCTGAATGGTCCAACAACCCCTTGCTTGGGTCTCGTATTTTTCGACTTCCCAGTCATATAACTCTGCGTCTGAATTATATCCTATTGAATCTATATTTCCTAAGTGAATCTCGCCATAAATATTGGGTTATGTGTAGTCTTCGTTATTTTGTATTTGATATAGTTGTCGGATGTCGACTTCTTCATCAATAGGTTCTATCCAAGGTTCCCCTTGGGAAGGATGGATAGGTACTATGATTTTCTGTCCATTCCCTTTTAGTTTTATACTTTGTTTGTCTAGGGATATTGATGCTTTCATTTTTCTTCCCCAAGGTTGACGTACTAAAGCTGGGAAGGAACTGGATCCTTCCTTAGGGTCAATAATTTCCACCTCGAATTTGGTTGATATTCCTTTTATTGTCGTATCGACATTTCTCCAAACTCTGATGGGTTCGATCAGACCTTAGTCAGCTAACTTGAGTTATATGCCTTACTCATAACGGTCGAGGTCTACCCAACTGTTCCCAAGTGTCACGAGTCATAATATTTACTTGTGAACCGAAGTCGAGTACAACTTGTCGAGCATGGTATCCTTCGATTTCTAGGTCGACAAGTGGGTCGGCATCACTCTTGTCTTTTTGGTTTAGACTGCATATGTTTTTGGTTTTTTTTTCCATATTATTATTATGCTTCATATTATACAATAATTCAATGAATTGAGATACCGCTTGTTATCACTCCCGGAAACTCCTCTAGGTTGCAGCTCGAGGATGCTTGGTAACTTAAATGTTTTTTATGGTTTTTCTAAATGGATCAAGTCATATGACCTCAAGGACCTCACACGCTCAAGAAATGCATAAAACTCAATCAAAAGATAAGGCTTCTAACTACCAATGCTCAGAGGTTTGATAATAGGGTGAATAGATGGAGAACTTACTATGATGGCATATTCATATATAAAGCAATTACATATAAATGGCTAATCATAACAATGAAAAGTACTTGAAATTCAAATCATCAACATACATATAGGATGACAGCTATCGGATATTAGATAACATGAATAAACCTGAATCAGACATTCAAGCACAAGTATAGGACAAAAAAGATATGGAAGCTGAACATATAATAGCAAAATAGCTTATATTACTATGATGAATAACATGAGAAGCTTGATAATAATAAGGGTCTAAAGATCCCTGAAGTCAAACTCTGCTTCAACATAAGTCTTAGGCTTTATAGCCTTTACAAAAATATTCAGATCCTAAAAAGTTGGATCTAATTTACTAAAAATAGATAAAATAAATGTTTTTTGCAAAATTAGGTAAAAAACCTAATTTAAGTACTAGTCTATCTAAAGCTAACACTTTCACTCATTGAACTCTTTGATAACTGCAGTGATTGCTAAAGTAGAGCTGTAACATGTCATCTAATTGAACCAAGAGAAACGAGGTGCTTTCCAGCTCAGTATGGGGGAGATCCTATCACATTAGTCACATTATGCTAGTCAACATAAATAAAAAATATTTAAAAAAATTTGAAAAATATAAATTACATATCGACTTCAATAAAATATAAAAAAAATAAACTAGCATAGATCCATTTTAAACTCGGATCTATCAAGTACCCAGAGGGATCCAAATGGTAAAAAATGTACATCTCAATAAAGTGGATCCCTATCGGTGCTTAATAGATCCGGTTTAAAATAGATCTATGCTAGTAGATAATCCATTGTTGGTAAAAAATAGGTAGGATTTGTGACCCTTTTCTCCTTGATTATATCCTCAAAACTGGAACATACCTCCTCCAATGGTGCTTTTTAGCAAATTTTAGCTTTGTATTTCATCCCCGAGCTAGTTGTATTCTCCAAAACTAGTTCTGTGTGCCAAAATATCTTTTTGCACCCCTTTTTTCCTTCGGTGGTTAAGGAAGCAGAATCATGGGTCTATTATCTCCTGAAATCTCTACTTTCGGTGGCTAATGAACAGCTGTTGCATTCGCCTAAGCCATCGAAAGCTCTGTTTTCTGCAAAAAAAATTATTAGCCTTTAATCAGCCTTTTACACTTCACTCTTGATTTTCTGGTACTCCTTCACCCTGCATGGGGTTTGGAAAAACAACAACATCATGAGCTACCTCAGGATCTTGCAAGCTTGTTGCTACCTCTGCTAGGGTTTCTAGTGCAAGATGAGCTTGAGTGCTAGGGTTTGAGTTTTTCTTCTGCAACCTCATCAACCTGATCATTCTATAAAGTATGGTGTTGTCCCTCATTAGCCTTAGATTCCTTCTTTTCAGTAGGACATACATCCCTCTCATTTATAGCAGAGAATTGTGTAACTTAGCATTATTCTTGGTTAATATTGCATTATTTATTTTTACCTCTCTGTCTAAGATCTCCATTTCATGTATTTTCCTTAACGGTTGGTTGATCCTCTAAGACATAGGTTTTCTTGAGGAAGTCTCTGCTATTGGTTCATTCTGACCGTCCCTTGGTGTTGGTGAAGGAAACTCTTCATTTTCTGCTACAACCTGCTCTATTAGGTTAACTTCTTGCTCCCTTTCTTCTTCTGAGTCTGAGTAGGGTAAGTTTAGAATATTTCCACTTTGTGCTAGGGCCTCCTTCTCCTTTCCGCTGAAGTCCAGGTTTCTTTTAGCTTGGTTGGTTTTAGAAGTGGGAGAAGGTTGATCCACTATTACTGGTGAGATAGCCTTCCTCTTCATTTTTTCACTCCTGGGGGTGGTGGCTTTCTTTGAAAGGGACTTTCCTTTATCTTTTGGTTGTAGGCCTGTTTCAAACTCATTCCAGAAAGAAAAAAAAAAATATGCCCATGCTATGTTTCTCCTTTACAGCAATTCTTGAACTATGAGTTGTATCAGGCCATGGTGAGATAACCTTCCTGCGATTTTAGTGGGCTGGGCCTTGACCTGATGGGCCATCTTGGTTAAGATCTTGTGGAGGTAGAAGGGTAGGTTTAAAGGGCTTCTTTTTATAAAATGGTTCATCAATTTGAAGTGATATATCATCACCCTAATATACCTGCCTTCACATGTTATATACACCAATATTGCTTTCAATAATTGATGCCACCTCTCCTCCAGCGAGGTGGATGGAACACTTTTCTTCCATACTACATCTCTGTGTTCAAGTTTTAAACATGATATGAACTCCACATTTTTAGTAATGGTGGTCTTAAGCCATTTCTCCCCAGTTCTTGGGAGTTCTGTCACTTCTGCAATTAGGGTTTCATCCACTAGGAACTCTTCATTTCCTATCAGCGCCTTAGAGCCATCAAAATAAAGGGCAAATGCTTCTGCCACTTGCTGGTGTGAACCCTGGATTTTCTCATAGAACCTGTAATAGCCTGCATATTTGAAGAATTCGCAGACTTCTGGATGTGACTCAAGGTAGATGATGTCCCCTAGTTCTTGTCTGAGAGCAAGTGCTCCTCCCTTTTTCATCTTTGGGTTGTGCTTCTTTGTACCTGAAAAAACCAAAATTCAAACTCTGTGAAGGAATCTAGCATGTTGGTTTCATGGATGGCCTTCAGCAGTAAGAATGCATGCAGAGAATGTGGAGTGTGCTAAAGATATGGTGTTGATTTTGAGGGGTTAACCACTCGATTAGTACTTGAGTAAGATGATGGTGGATTTTTGTGGTAACCATGAGATCATAGCCTAGTAATCATTTCCAATTGGGACTTGATGCTTCGTGGAGGTTTTACTGCGATCATGGGACAGATGCGGGGAAGGCTACGGTTTTGATTTCCATCAGTCATTTCAGATTAATAACGACCATTTAGCCACTAATTTATGATTTACTGCAGTCCCCCGGTCTTTTCGGTGGTTTAAAGTGCTAGATTATGACATGCCTCATGCTGAAGAGTCTGATTTTGATGGACAGATAACTATTTTCCTTTTTTGTCCTTTTCGATAGTTAATAGAATCTAGGGTTTAATTCGCAAGCTGTAGAAAGCCAGGATTTTCGGTGGCTAATGAACCGTTGGTACGTTCTCCTAAGCCATCGAAAGTCTCCTTTCCAAAATTTATTAAAAACGATGTGAATGAGCCTTTTGGTGGTTAATGTCTTCCTGGACCACCTCATTTAGCTGTCGAAAGCCAGGCTTTTCAGTGGCTAATGAACTATTGGAAATTTCTCCTAAGCCACAGAAAGTTCCCTTTCCAAAATTTTATTAAAAATGTGATCAACAGGCTTTCGGTGGTTAACGTGGTCCTCAACCGAAACTATTAGCTTCCAAAATTCAAGCTTTTCGGTGGCTAATGACCTGCTGTAAAGTTCTCCTAAGCCACCGAAAGCTAAAAACTTTCAAATTTCTTGAAAAACAGAACACCAGATATTCCAACTTTGTTAATCACCCAAACATCTTTCATACTATGCCCTGAAACATTCATCACTATGCAAAAATTAATTGTCTGAGTGGAGTTATTGAAAAATAATTTATTTAGGAGATAACACCACTTTATCATCCTGTACTAAGCGTATTAATTTTTTAACTGTGTTTTGTCGACTATCATCGGCTTCTTCCTGTCTAGCAAATTCTTTGAAGATATTTGTTGCGTCGTTATATAATTGTTTTTGTTTAGCCAGGTTAGGATAATCGTTATTTTCTTTTATTTTACTTATACATGGATTATCATTCCCAATTTTTGTCCCTTGTCGGGTTACTATGTGCAGGTTCTTTGTATTGATTAGATCATGTTTTTTAACACATGACAAGACATTAAAATTTTTCTTTTTGTTGATTTTGTCGAGCATGGTGGGACAATCCTCTAATGAGTGATCACCTACACCATAGCTAGTACAAAAATTTAGATTGGTTCTTTCCTTGTATGGACAGTCTGCATATCGACGGCCTTCTTTGTAGCATGTAAAGCACTGGATGGGCCGTCGTGGTCAATTGTCATGATTTCCATAAAATCATCCTCGACCTCCATATCCTCCACGGTGGTTGTCGAACCGGCGCTCATATCGATGGCCTTCATATCTTTGTTTATTTGGCTCGTTTTGATCATTGCTTTGTTGGGTGTTATCGTTATTCTATGTGACTGCGTTCATCTGGTAAACTGCTTGGTAGTTTTGTCGGTTCTTTAAATTTAGGTGGCAGTCAGCCCTTGCGTTACTTTGTACCTCACAGATTCCACACCAAGACGCTTTTCCATTATTCATGTTATATGGGAAATATTTTGTTGTATGTTCTCCATGTTCCTTGCAAATGTTGCAGAAGCATTTTTTCTAAACAAACTGAACGTCCTGTCGACTTATGTCTTGCCAATAGCTATCTTTAGTGTGTCTAGCCATGTAGAATTTTATGCACCAGACATCCCGATTCTTAAGGTTAAGCTCTTTCAATGATTTCTGCATGATTTCTAGTTGTTCTTCCAATCTATTATCAACGTGATATGCTGGAAAATCTTCATCCATCTCTACTTGCATATCTTTGGTAAGTGCGTCTTCAAATGTTTTAAACATTTCCAAGCTTATGTGCCACCGAATTTTCTATGATAGACCTGCAAAAAACCACTGAATTAATAGTTTTTCGTTAATTACATAGTCTAGTTGGCTAAGGAGGTTCTTCCATCATTTGTCATATTCCTGGACAGACTCTGCTGGCTTCTGAGATGTTGTTTTTAGATTTTTGGCTGCCAGACGTTTTGCATCTAGAGTTTTAAAGGAAGACAAGAATTGTGCTTTAATGTCTGCTTTAGATGCTTGGGGAGTTCTATTGATATAGGTCATGTACCACGTTAGTGCTCTTTTCCTCAAGGCACCGGCGAACTGTACCATCTATTCTTCTTCGACCGTAACTTGATTTTCCTTCAATATTGACTCACAGATGAACCAATGTCATCTAGGATCTTCATCACCCTCGTATAGAGGGATATGTGCTATCCATGACCCATGTCGGTATCGATTTCGCTGTCTCCTCTAAGAGGTGGTGGTGGTGGGGGCGGTGGTGGCAGTAGTGGGATATCTTGTTTGTCTTGTTGTGCAAAACTATCATTGATGGAACTTTCGTTCCCGACAGTCGTTTTATTTGTCGTTTCTTCTCCAACACGCATTCGGTTCGAGTCGACTTCTCCTGTCGATGTCCAACTACACTGATTTGTCTGCAGGTCCGACTGTTCCATATTTTGCAAAGCTGTGTTTGGCAGGGGGGGTGCTCCTTCATGTGTTGGGTAAATCAAGTGGACACTTTGGTTGGAAGGGTATGCCTAAAGTGTTACCATGTTTCCTTCCTCCAATCGAGGGATCACTAGATGATTATCATCGTTTAATTCGTCATCTAGTTGGCTCCATATACCAAACTCACCAACTCTTAGTTGTAGGTCTTATTCAACAATGGCCTGTATCCTAGTACTCATATTCATTGGAGACAGAGGTCTTATCTCCTGGGGAATTTCTATTTGGAGAGCTTCTCACTGATCTATCCACAAGTCTTCTTCCATTTGTGATGCTTCTTCATCTATGCCTTCTTCCTGTCAGTCATGACCCAAATCTGGCGGATTTCTTTCTTGGTCTGTCACCCTAGTAGTCATCCCTCTTTGCAGGGCTATAGCCTTTTCTCTTCTTTCTTCCCTTTTTTTCAGCCTCGTCTCTTTCTACTCTCTGTAAATCCACCATACCTTTGTGTGTCACTATTCATTCGATTTCCTTTTTAGGTTGAATTTCCATTGCCGGTGATGGTATTTTCTTCGGTTGACTAGAATCCTTCTTACTTTACCCTGACACATTCCCAGCTACCCCCCCCATAGCCTACCCAACGCTTTAGAAAACTCGGATAGTTCTGTTTATTTGCTTAGGAAATACTCCCACTCCCTTTCAGCAATGAATTTTTCCCACTGCTTCTGTTTGTCCGCCTAGTTAGGATTTGCTGGTGGTTCGTGTAGTGACGGACAAGGTTCTACTAGATGGCCCACTCCCTTTTCTATTATGAATTTGAACAAAAGGGTCGATAAGGAGCAAAGGAACTGCTTGGTGAGGTATGTATAAAACCTTCTCTGGACACTTTCGACTAAATTTCTTTCTTCCATGGCTTGTTCCTCATAGAATTCATCTGTGATCTTTTCAAACCACTCTGATAGGTTTGTTCGTCCTCCTTGAATCAGTTTCTCCAACAGCTCTTGGTCCTTAGTTGCTTCCGGCTTTTTCATCTAGAATTTTTTCCAAAAACTAAGGTACCGATTCTACAAACTTCTCATGTGTTTCAGTGAATAATTTCTCCTTCGCCTGAGCAATGGTCAATATGTTTCTCCTTGCGTAGTTCTACAAATAATTTGCTATCTTATGCTCCCACCAATTCTTAATATCTTGTTCTTATATCATTTGCTTATGGTCATTACATTTGTATATGTACTACAGGCAATGGAACCAATGTTGTAATCTCACAGATCACATAAGGTTACCAATAATACATATGGAATCATATAGACATAACAGACACAACAAACAAGAACATAGATAAGGAAGTAACAGATTATATTATAACATGAGGGTCCATACATACACAGAACTAAACCAAGTTCTCATCTGGATCAACAACCTAATATATATGATTTACAAACAATTACATATAACTATCTGTCGGTTCGGTCAACTGACACGACCTCATGCGGTTGACCTACTCTCCAATTAATCGGCTCACTGACTAGCTCCTCCAACAATTTTGCACAAAATCTAGTGGGAAATTTAATTTTCTGCATTACGTCTTTGACAACATTGCTTTGTTGCTTTGTAAACATCCATGGAATTGAGTTTATATTAACTTGGTCTCCGTTGCTATGAAATTGGATGACGTCTTTCATTGCATGGTTTCTTTCTTGAATGTCTTTGAAAGCTTTCACAATTTTATCTTTCTCCCTCCTTAGCTCCAGTAGTCGCCATAATGTTTCAGTCACATTCTTTCCAATATGCATTGTATCAAACAAATGAGCAATTTGTAGGTGCTCATAGTGGGGCAACCTACTGAATTGTGTAGGATAACTTTTCATTCATCATGGAAGTCCATTAATGCCTTCATGATCACGATGGACATCATTAATATTAGTTTATAAATAAATTACATCATAAATCAAATATGGCCACTACAGTAAACAACACACAATAAAAATTAAAATACATAACAATTCATATACGATGATCCATACGTACCATGATGACGATTTCTATTGTATTGCATCTTCCAAAGGTGAGGTGTCATTCTCCGTGGTTTTAATGCAGTCTCCTACTTCCCATTGAAAGTATTTTTTATTGTTCTATATGTGTGATTCTTAGAGAGGAAATGTCTATACTCATCAAACATCTCCTTTCTTAAGCTTTTTGAGCGACGATATTTTATCTTAGGACCACAAACTGGACATGCAAATTTACCCTTTGTTTGAAGACCTACAATATATAGATATGGAATATCTATGTCAATTATAATTATATATAAACTATATTAACTACTTCATATAATTAAATGCAATTAAAGTGGAACGTAAAAATACAAACCACAAAATTGGGTTAACCCGAGGACATCGTGTTTTGTCCATACAACCATTACATGGAATTGCAATTGCCTTTGTCGTATTGGTATAGATATGTCATACATAGTGATGCCATTCCATAACTTCAGTAGCTCATCTATAAGAGGTTTGATATATACATTCATATATTTGATTTGGAACTTACCTGATGATGAGAAGTACATATAAAATGTATCATTATGAGAACCATTAAGATATATAAACCATGCACAAGAGTAAAATAAAAAAATATACAAATTAAATTAGAAAACATAATACGACAAATGAGATTCTACAATTACATTAGAAATAAAACAATTGTAGACACAAAATACCTGGAATAATCATTGACAACATTATGTGCTCCCTGTTTATTGACAACCATGAAGGAATGTTATTATTGATAACAAAAATAGGCCACACCGTGTAAATGGATTTCATCTGTGAAAATGGATTAACACCATCTGCTGCCAAAGAAATCCTAAGATTACGTGGTTTTTCTATAAAGTGAGGCCACTTTTCCTCCATATCTCTAAAAGCAGAACCATCTGCAGGCATTCGAATAGCATCATCTTGACTTATGTTCCTGGCACGGTAATCCATAAATTGCACTATGTTTTTGCACCTGAACAGTCCTTGCAAACGTGGAATGATGGGAATATAATGAAGAACCTTGTGAGGCACCTTTTTTCTTACTTGATGTGTTCGATATCTACTTATATGACATTCTGGACATTCTGTTGCAAATTCATGCTGATTATAATATATAACATGG
Source organism: Pseudotsuga menziesii (assembly GCA_001517045.1). Taxonomy (NCBI): domain Eukaryota; kingdom Viridiplantae; phylum Streptophyta; class Pinopsida; order Pinales; family Pinaceae; genus Pseudotsuga; species Pseudotsuga menziesii. Next base: position 639,799 of record LPNX011217286.1, on the reverse strand, counting down.
GCATCGGAGCATGCATGAATTGCTTCATAATGCATTCCAATCTCTTTCATGATGGAAGATAAATCTCGATATGTGCAAGGTAAAATATTTGATGGTGGTAACAAAAATTCAGCTATCAAGCTACATCAAAAAAAAATTATATTTAATGTAATATAAATAAACAATATTAATGAAACACACTTCATCCGTATGATGATCAATAATGAATTAACAATACAATTATTATAGAAAGACAAATAAACTTTATCATGATCGTATAAATGTGATGGATTATTTTGCATACCTTAACATCCGTGTGATTGATATGTTTGAAAGACCATTTATAACCTTCAAGTTCATTATCAACAATACAACAAAGAGAAGATTTGTTTTAGACCCTTCATAAAGGGGTTCATATGCCTTATCGAGAAGAGGTATATCGTTTTCATTATCAAAGTCATCACTATTTTCATTATCATCGTCATCGTCATCATCCATTATAAAATTAAATGAATCATGGATCAATGTATTTGTACCATCATCTTCAACTATGTTATCAATATGATCATCTTGTTCAATATGATCATTCACTTGTTCTCCATTAAACATAGACACTCCATGATCCTGATTCGGAACTTGTTCTGAAAGCAGTTCCTCTAGATGATATGTCATAGGGTTATTTCCTTTATAAATACATGGAAACATGAATAGATATACATTAATATAGGAAATATTAAAATAATACATACATTTACCAAAGCAAGGAATATAAAAAACTTTATAATGTTAAACCTACAAATAGAAGATATTCATTCCCCCCCTCAACGTGTCCATGTTCTGTGCAATGTTTTGTGGACGTTGAGATCAATAGTCTTCTCCTTTTAAATCCCCTGCATTGAGTACATGGACAATAACATTTTCCATCACCCATTTATTTCGCTGCATCCCATAGTCTAGCAAGCAATTGTTGATTTTTTTCGTTTGGATTAGGAATATTTCTATTTGACATTTTGTCACAAAATTAATGAATGAATACTATTGACAATCATAAAAAATCAAGTTACATGCATCACAATTTTCTCAAATAGAGGTTTGTCGAAGAATAAAAAAATCCCCGCAAACTTTTTGTCGAAGAAAAAAAAATTTCCCACAAACGCTTGTTGAAGAATAAAACAATTCCTGAAATCGTCCGTTGAGGAATAAATAATTTTCACAAACTGTCCGTCGCTTCTATAGAAAACATGTCGGAATGTTTAAAATGTTTAAATTTATAATTGCACGGTCATCGAATATCCGACGATGTGAACATAGTTACCATTGGAAATATGGGTCAAACTATTTGAAATATGTCTTTATATTATTACAAAAAACAACCTCTACACATCGAAAATCCGACACCCTATTGTCAAATATCCGACGACATCATCATCGCATACTCGACACTCTTTTTGTCGGATATCCGACGACAGCACCACCGATATGTTTGTCGCAAATTCGACATGACACCATCGCATAACCGACGACAATACCTCCGTCGAAAAACCTACACTAACGACATCAAAAATTCGATGGCGCTAAAATAATCCGGAAGGTATAGTGCTTTTCATCATTGCAATCCAACACATCCGTACGTTGCGTCAGATGTCATAGGATTTCGGGTTCAAATCTTGTTGTGTAATTTTGGGTTCTACAATACTCTTGGCAGGTCTCAGACCTCCCTCTTTTTTGTATGCCTGGATAGCCACAGCTTTTTAATTAATATAATATCTTCAAGTTTTCTGTTAAAAAAAAACATCAATTTTATTTATATTCTAAAAAAACTTTGTAAAAAACATTCCTAAATCACCATAATTAATCATTTATTAATAAAAATTAATTTTAAAAAAATGTTACAAAATTTTTGTGAATATAGATTTTCAAAACTTCAAAACATTCTTGAATGAAACCACTTAAAAAGGAAATGAGTTGTTTCTTGAATAAGATTAGGTAAAAGGAAAATGAGTCACTTGCTTTTAAGATCATTTTTTTTAATGTCCAAAAATTTTAGGAGAAACATTCATAAATCACCATAATTAATTATTTATTAATAAAATTTGGTAAAAAAGATTTGTTAAATTTTATATGAATAATTATTTTCAAAATATTCTAAATAATAAGTCAAATTGTTATTAATTTAATAAAATTTTGTATAAAATTATCAAATTAAAATTAATTTAAAAACAAAAAAAATCACATATTATCTATTCTTACTTAATAAATAATTACTAAAAAATATTATTCAAAACATTCTTGAAGGATGAAACATGCTATTACTAATTTTTTATATAATTTTGTACAAAATTATCAAATTAAAAATAATTTAAAAAATAAAAATCATTGTAATTGCTTTACTTTTTATTTTTTCAAAAATTGTTTAATTATTTTAAATTTTTATTGTTATTTATTATTTTACTTTTAAAATATTTAATTTTATACATGTAGACAGTATATAATCCCACAAGAGATCATGTCTCAATCTCTTATGTCACACAATAATAATGACGCATCTTTACCTTTGTATTGTATTAATTAAATGTCAAGTAATTAGAATATTGATAAGTTTAGTAATTCAATGTGGTGACAATATAGTCATTTACTCCACGTGTTGTGTCATGTCAAGGGCTCCAACATATAACCAATGGAATTGAGACATGCGCCCAGATTTAATAGTACATGAGTAAAGAGTGTAATAAAATATTTATTTTTATCTCATTAGAAAAAAAAATTTCAAGAAGTTTAATTACATAATAAGATGTTTAATGCATCAATCAATCAAATATAAAATAATTATAATTTTTATTTCTTTTATAAATATATTTTTTGTCTTACAATTTAAAACATTAAAAAAGATTAATATTTTTTGTCAACCCATGACTAATATAAAGTCAATTGTGTATCCACCCTAATAAGATGTTTAGTGTATAGCCAATCAAGCGTGCTATAAATATGTTTTAAAAATATAAATTTAATATGTCATAATATTTAACATTAGAACATATAAATATTTTTTAGGTCAAAGACATGACTAATACAAAATTAAAGATATATCCATTACATAAGAATAATAATAATAATAACCATGTGGTCAAAGAAATTAATGGAAATGGCAGGAAGGTTACATCAGCCATCCACCGAGGGATGGGAAACAAATTTCTACAGTGACATCATCCCTACCAACCAATGAAAACATTAATAATTATTTTATAAAAAATTCAAAATATATATACAAAAATTTAACTTTATCAAAACATTGGATAATGAAAATTTTATTTTTCATACAATGAAATTAATACACCTTACCAAATACTATAAGTTCAAGGACATAATAAGGACATAATAAGAGACGTTAGTTACCTCGAAGTTATTTGTATTGAATTAAATTCCATAAAAAAACAAAATTCAAGAGCGCGACAGAAGCTTGTTTGAAGTGTGGGTGGTAGATACTCCATGCGTGGACTTGACGTGTGGGTCCTGAGACGTTGGAAAGGAGTGTTAGTAAATGGAGATGGAGCCGAGCTGAGACGGACGGTAGTATCGTCGGAGGCCAAGAGAAATACAATATCCACGAGGTGAAAAAGTCTCCTCGTTAGACAAGTCCATTATTATATACAAAGCACACCGAATAACCAAAAAAATGTTTTTAAATAAAATTTATTTAACTTATTTGTGAACAATATTTAATAGGTTCTCCATTTAACAATGAATGGAATTTATTGATAGAATAGGTATGATAGAATTTCATGGAAAAGAATTTGTTGTAATAAGCAAAATAGAAGCTCATCCAAAAAAGAGAGCAATGCAAGTTCTTTGAAATTTTAGTATAAAATTAAAATATTTGAATTATTAGTGAATGTAAATTATGTATATTACTTAATGTGTGTCATGAAGAGAAAAAAGTTGAACAAACTCAATAAAAATATAGCAATCTAAGTGTAAAAGAGTGTAAGACATGATGTCAAGATGAATTTGGTGAATCAAAAGGTAATCAACAAAAAAAAAATGTCAAGATAACGTATTGCTTAAGAATATTTGCTAAAATATTATAAATAAACTATTATGCATTTTTTGAGTGTTATGCAATGACCAACAACAATGGAAGGGAATGATGTTCTAAGAAGATAAAAATTATGAAGGATGTAAATGATGATGAATTGGTCCTTAGTTCATCTAGAATCATGATGGAAGTTAATGAAATGGGTGTTAGAATAATCAACCCATAGTTACTTGCCTTAGACATTAATTAATCCATTTTTGTCTTATTTGCCTAGTTTCCAATATTCCACTCTATGCAAGTTGTCTTCCACATGCCATAGAAGTCAAACTTGCTAAAACTAAGTCATGGAGCACTTGGGAAACCTCCTGGAAACCATATTTATCAGTTCTACTTTATTCCAGATCCTCCCTGGCGCATATCTGTTTTTTCTGCTAAGTTGTCTGCTTTATTGATATTTGAGGCAAAAGGGAAAGTAAGACTAGGTGTAATTGACTTGTTTTTTTCCCTCATCATCCTCCATTCTGTTCTCCTAATAAAAGCATGTATGATTTGTCTTTCCATCACCTATTAGCTTGCCTACTTGACTTTGCCAATTCGTGAGCCTCTAGGTAGATTTGGAAACTACTTTATGCACCTATGGGGGATTTGACTAGATTTAGTAAGCCTACTTTTTTACTATTTCGAATGGCATCCTTATGCATTCAAATCTCTCATGTAATTATATATTACAGTAGCCTATGACTTCATAAGGTTGGCTATTGTACACTTATTCAATATAGATTAGTGTTATGCTCCAATTTCAGTCTCCTTTGTGTATAAATTTGCATGTTTGATTAGCAATTTGTTTAGTGCAATTGTTCTATCACTTGGGTTCAATTTCCACATGGTATAAGAGCCTTTTTACATCAATTTCTCTCCTTCCATATTGCTATTGCAGGTTCGACATCTTGACTGGGAGCATTCTGCTTACTGAAGGGCACAGTTTCTGAGCTATGGATCAATCTCAGAAGATCATCTTAACTCCATTTAATTTATTTGAATGGAAAGTAGAGATGGAGATATTGTTGAGAGAGAAATGTCTCTATAGGGTGATATGGAAACTAAGGCAGAGCCCAATGCAGCTGCAGAGAAAATTAAATGGCACAACAGGAGGGATGAGGCCTATGGTCTCTTGTGTCTGAGCATATCCAGAGACCTCCTCTTCCATCTTGGTGGATTGACATCACCTAATGAAGTGTGGGAGAAGCTTGTAGAGATTTTTGGTAAGACAGATGAGATGAGAGGACATCAAATCGAGAATGAATTGATCTCTTTGAGTCCCAGCAGCTTCGAATCCCTGCAACTCTACTTTTCCAAGTTTAAATCCCTTGTTTTGCAGCTAAAACAGTGTGGAATTGAAAAGAAGGAGGAGCAACTAGTTTTGGCCATACTCTCAAAGCTTGGCCCTGACTATTCAATGTTTTTTTCGACCTTCCATGCCACCAAGTTAATAGCTTGAGCCTGGAAGATTCCTAAGCTTGCAGAGTTCATGGAATCCCTCACACAAGAATAGAATAAATTGGTGATGATGGGCACCATCAAACTTTCCAAAGACCAAGTTTTGGTTGCTGGAGATTCGAGGGTGGATTCAAAAGGCAAGAAGAAAGCTAAGAAGCCACTTGAGCAAAAGAGAGACAAGAACAAGTCTCAAGAGGAGCCCCAAGGCTCCAAGAAGAACTTCCAAAAGAAGAAGAACAAAGGAGAAATGACCAAGTGCGCATACTGTAGTAAGGGCTATCATCCTGAAAGCTCCTACATGAAGAAGAAAATTGACATGCTAACCCAACTCTTGGAGAAGAATAACATCTCCCTTCTTGATTGCTCAAACAAGAGGGAGGGAGGATCAAATTCAGAGGACAGAGAGAGAGTACATGCATTGGTTGCTGGCACATCAAGCTCACCTAGCTTCATCATAGACTCTGGAGCTTCAAGACATATGGTTTCGACCAAGGAGGCATTCTCCTCTCTTGACATGTCGAAAGGTCCACCAATAGTGCTGGGAGATGACTCTCTCACTTACAGTTTGGGGAAAGGAAGGATTGATCTTGACCATGGTAAGTTCAGTAATGTATTGTATGTTCCAGGTCTTGCCTCTAACCTCTTGTCAATGTATCAGATGACTCACACAGGGTCTCCAAAGAAGGTCATATTTTCCCCTGATGATGTTGATATCACAGAGATCTTGAATGGTAAAGTCATTGCAAAAGGAGTTGTAGATCACACTTCGAAGGTATACATGTTTTCACATTTTCTACCCTACTCAAACCCCTCTGCTCTTCTGATTCATGCTAATGAGGCAAGCAAGATTTGGCATGAAAGATTTGGCCATATTAACTATAAGTATCTTTCTGATCTAAGTGAAAAATAAATGGTCATCGGGTTACCAAAGATTAAGTTTTCCAAGGGAGTCTGTCAAGGTTGTATCCTAGGAAAACACCCAGACCAAAAATTTGAGAGAGCTAGTCATGAGAGAACCTCTACACCTCTTGAGATGATCCACAGTGATGTTGCTGGTCCATTTCCTCATATGTCAATGAGTCAATCCAAATATGCATTGACCTTCATAAATGACTTTTCTAGGTATTGTTGGGTTTACTTCCTGAAGCATAAGTCTGAAGTTTTTTGCCTCTTCAAAGTCTTTAAGGCTTTGGTTGAAAACCAGTCTAGGAGGAAACTCAAGAACCTCAGATCTGACAATGGTGGTGAGTATGTCAAGTCTAAGTTCATTCAATATTGTGAAGATGCAAGTATTTAGATGCAGCATTCAATCCCTTACACACCACAGCAAAATGGCGTTGCTGAGAGAAAGAACAGATCACTGAAGGAGATGGAAACCTGTATGATGGAGGCTAAAACTTTGCCACCAAAGTTTTGGTCCGAGGCTATAAAATGTGCATCCTATATTCGGAATAGGGTGCCTCATAAATAGCTTGATGGTATGACTCCTTTCAAATATTGGAGTGGGCACAAGCCAGATGTGACCCATTTCAGGATTTTTGGCTCAAAGGCTTGGGCTAGAATTCCAACAGAAAAGAGGAAGGCTTTGAAACCCCAAAGCCAAGAGTGTGTATTTGTTGGGAACTCTAAAGATTCAAAAGGGTACAATCTGATCAATTTTAGCACAAACAAATCCTTCATTGAAAGGAGTGTTCAGTTCCAAGAAGAGCCTTTAGCAGCAGTTGAAGTTGGAGAGTCTTCTTCACCACTAGAAGCATTGAATGTAAGTGAAGAGACAAATGAGTTTGTTGATTATGATATGTCTGATAATGATAATTTAATTGCATATCTTGACAGTCCTACAAGACCAAAATGGGCAGAAAATACCATTCATGCAGCTGGGGAACTAGCTGGAAATCTTAGTGATCCTAGGAGGACTAGATCTCAGTTTGAGAGTGCCCTGTGTATGAAAGACCCTTTGTTTGCAGAGAAGTGATATATGATGGTTGAATCAGACCCATAGACATATGAATATGCAGCACATGATCCAAGATGGCAAATAGCCATGAAAGAAGAATTCAGCTCACTCCAGAAGAACAACACTTGGGAACTGGTTGACTCTTCCCCCGTGGAGGAAGCTAGTTCAATGTAAGTGGGTTTTCAAAACTAATTTTGCTGTTGATGGTTCACCTTTGAAATATAATGCAATATTGGTAGCCAAGGGCTACTCACAGGTACATGGTATTGACTACAATGAGACCTTTGCACCAGTGGCAAAAATGGACTCCATCAGGATAGCCTTAGCCATTACAGCTTCAAAGCAGTGGGAGGTACATCACATGGATGTGAAGTGTTCTTTCCTGAATGGAGATCTTAATGAAGAGATTTACATGCAGCAGCCTCAATGGTTTGTTACTAATCCATATTTTGTGTGCAGGTTAAAGAAATCATTGTATGGGCTCAAGCAATCCCCCAGGGCTTGGTATGTCAAGATTGATGGCTTTCTGTTGTCATTGAGTTTTGTTCGATGCAAGTCTGATCCCAATGTTTATTTGAAGCTGATTCATGGCTCTTTGATGATTATTGTCTTGTATGTGGATGACCTTCTGATTACAGGAAATTCAAAGAAAGAAATTGCCTCCTTGAAGGATGCAATGAACCATGCATTTTCTATGATTGATTTGGGGTTGTTGAGCCAATCCCAACATGGAATAAAAGTACATCAGTCCAAGTATGCATTAGATTTGTTGAACAAGTTCAACATGAAATATTGCAAGCCAAGCAAGACTCCCTTCCTTTCAGGAGTTAAGCTTGAAGAAGCAGGTTCTTCTCCTATGGTAAATAATACATTGTATAGGAAATTGATTGGGTGTTTGTTGTACCTCACACACACTCAAACTGATATTTATTATGCAGTAAGTGTGGCTTCAAGATACATGGATCAGCCTCATGAGATCCATCGGAGATCAGCCAAAAGGATCCTTAACTTTGTTCAGGGAACAAGAACTCATGGGATCTTCCACAAAGCTAAATCTGATCTTGATTTGATTGGGTTTACAGACAGTGATTGGACAGGTGACAAAACAAATCGAAAGTCAACATTAGGATATGTGTTTATGCTTGCTGAAGGACCAATAAGTTGGTCAAGCAAGAAACAGAGTGCCATTGCACTCTCATCTACAGAAGCAAAGTACAGAGGAGTTGTAAATGCAGCAACTCATTGTTTATGGTTGCAGGGGATACTTGGTGAGTGTGGCTTCGAATCAGAGTTTTCAAATATTATATATTGTTATAATCAGAGTACCATTCGAATCTGCAATGATCCAGTTCAGAGACATAGAACAAAACACATTGAGATCCATATGCACTACATCAGGCAGCTTGTGCATGATGGCACCATTCACCTACTCTTCTATGCATCTTCAGAACAAGTAGCAAACATATTCACCAAAGTTTTTTGTGAGAAGACATTCAGCAATCTCAAATCACTGCTGTGGATTGTTGATCATGCTGTGAAGCATGATTAATGACAATATTTTCAAATTTTGTTTTATTGTACATGTTTAAGGGAGGATTTTTCCACTGGGTTTTTGCCTTTTTCCTTGGTTAAATGGACATGCAGTATGTAAAGGGTGACTAATACTTGTTGCTAGGACCTATATTTTTATGATATTTACTCATAAAGTTAGGCTTAAGGGGGGGTGTTAGAATAATCAACCCATAGTTACCTACCTTAGACATTAATTAATCCATTTTTGTCTTATTTGCCTAGTTTCCAATATTCCACTCTATGCAAGTTGTCTTCCACATGCCATATAAGTCAAACTTGCTAAAACTGAGTCATAAAGCGCTTGGAAAACCTCCTGGAAACCATATTTAGCAGTTCTGCTTTATTCTAGATCCTCCCTAGCGCATATCTGCTTTTTATGCTAAGTTGCTTGCTTTATTGATATTTGAGGCAAAAGGGAAAGTAAGACTAGGTGTAGTTGACTTGTTTTTTGCCCTCATCATCCTCCATTCTTTTCTCCTAATAAAAGCATGTATTAGTTGTGTTTCCATCACCTATTAGCTTTCCTACTTGACTTTGCCAATTCGTGAGCCTCTAGGTAGATTTGGAAACTGCTTTATGCACCTATGGGGGATTTGACTAGATTTAGTAAAACTGCTTTTTGACTATTTCAAATGGCATCCTTATGCATTTGAATCTCTCATGTAATTATATATTGCAGCAGCTTATGACTTCATAAGGTTGGCTATTGTACACTTATTCAATACAGATTAGTGTTATGCTCCAATTTCAGTCTCCTTTGTGTGTAAATTTGCATGTTTGATTAGCAATTTTGTGAGTGCAATTATTCTATCACTTGGGTTCAATTTCCACAATGGGGGAATTGTTTTATAAAACTATGAGGGATATAGTGGAAATAATGTATAGATGTACTTTCAACTTACAATACAAAAAATAATCCAATGAGCCAAGACTCAGGCTATATATAAAAACTACAGGAAGCTTCCAAAGTAAAGGTTAATGAGACCTGTTATATTGGAAATAGAAAAAACATACAATAACAAAAAAGAATTACTTAAAAAAATATTTTTCATAAACATGATTTTCTCTAATATGTATATACTACTACAAAAAATTGTGAAATTAATCTTTTGGCTACATATAATTACTTTTATATCAATATAAATATTTTCTTGTGATTTTCATTTTTTAGGAGGAATTTGAAAATCTCAAAGGACGAACCAGGTGATATGCAAAAAAAAAATGATAGAGATGTCCAAAAACGTGTACAAGGATATGGCTAAAGAAATAAAAATAATTGCATCATAGGAGTAGCCATCTCAACAACAACGTGCGTCAAACATACCTAATATTAGTTTTTTTGTGTACATAGAATTTATTTATTGATTGAAATATTAATTTCAATTGTTTTGTTGGAGACAAAAAAAACAAAATGGAACCCATTTATCATATGAGACAATAAGGACTTAAAGGGTTGATCACAAAGTTTGTGAGAACTTGTGTTTTCCTTACTCAAAAATTCATATTTGTTGTGACCTTTATATTGTAATTATTGCATTCATCCTTGGATGTCTTCTAACATGTGCCAAAATACAAATAAGAGTCATCTAAATAATTGATTGACATTGGGTTAAGTGCGATTCCTGAGTATATGTTGAGGTATCAAGATTTAATTTTGCAATTTGTAAGTAGCTATGTTGTTTTACTTTTCTCATTATATAATTACTAGAAAAACAAGAAACCTTCATATTAAATCTATGATTCATCATAGAATTTAAAATTTGCAAGATATAAAGTATGGAGTGGATCCAACATAAGAGTTGTTGAGAGACGGAATGAGTAATGGCTTTGAAAGAATGTGTATAATCTATTAATCAAATCTTGCTATGGTATGCTTTTTTATTTACATTTACAATCATGTATATGATTTATTCTTTCATTATTCCCAGCAATGTAGATATACTCAGTACACATTATTTTTATGTTTGTAGATGGACTATGATGAGGAGGAACAAAATTGAGCCATTCAACAATACATTCTGCAAAATAAACCAAGTACAATATCATTTGGAAGTGATGAACAAATTAGGTGTCATGCAAGTAGCTCGAGCATTGATAGCAGTTTGAGTGAAGAAATATTATCAATATATATAATTGGATGCAATGCATGTTGTATGTTTTAAAATGATTGTCTCTGAAAACCAAACATTATGTTTAATGTATTGGACATGTTGTCACAATTTGTTACCAATAAGTGTAACAATTACATATTGACATTTTGATTATTGTGACCTTTTTGCTGTCCATTTTTGTATAATTAAGAGTCTCTTATTCATATACAGTAAAATGGGTTTACTATTATATTGCATTGTCCAATTTTGTAAAATGTCACATTGTTGATTAAATATATGGATGAATAGATATTACAATAAATAGATGTGTAATCCAATGCTACAAGACATTAATGCAATCATTATATACAAACGAAATAATTAAAATTTAAATATCAATATTTTTTTTTGTAAATAGCAGAGAGCAATTGTATTCATGGTGTCAAAAGAGAGTTCCAAGTGGTTTTAAAAAAACTAGCTATGGCAGTCTTAAGCTAACAGACCACCTTTCTAATCTTTCAAAAAAACTAGAATTATGATGTTCATAGACGTAAAGACAGTTGTTCCTTCTGTAGTTATAGACCTTGACTAACATATTACAGAGCCAAAATTGACTGTAGTCTGCTAATAAAACAACATATTTTAAAAACAAAGAAGCCCAAAAAAACTTGAAATCACGGAGTGAACCAGGGAGGATGACGTGGCCTCTATGGTGGTGCATCCTTAGCATGCTCCTCGGGGGTTTCTTCCAGAATTGGACAGGGTCCAAATTCATCCATAGGTTCACTGGGATGCCTATTCTATATCATTGTAGCTATAATGGCATCAGGAATGGGCTCACGTCCCCTCTTGACTGGAGTGGTGTTCTTCACAAGGTCCCCTTGTTCCTGGAATGGCCCTAGAGAATTCGCAGCAGCAAAGGAGGTGCCACCTTTTTCACCTTAGTTCATGGCACTAATGTTTTCCTCATTTTCAATGTTGGAAGACATAGAGTAGTGTCTCAGATTGAAGTTCACCTCCAAGGTTTTTACTTGCACATTCGCCTGGAGAATACTGGTTTGCAAGCACTGGGAAACACCCCTGGATATATTCCACTTAGTCGTCATGTATTCCAATAACAAACCGAGCATGTTTTTCATCATCTAGTAGTGGGTGATACTTCCGCCACCTTTCCCTGAAGGTAGGTGGTTTGACATCGCTTTGGACTCCCACTCATCTATCAGGAAAAGAAAAGACATGGAAATTTATTCAACAAATCCATCTGTATCCCCAATGTTTTCCTTTCATTAGCCACTTCCTCTACCAGCACTGCTTCTGCGTGGGAACCCTCATTGCTTAGGCATTTCCTCCTGTGAGGTATTGGGAAAACTTGCAATAGGGTGAGCACTAGGCGGATGCAGATGCATACTAACAATAGTATGATATTGGAGTGGACATATACACTGTAGTGAACACAGCCGCAAACTCAGACGTAGGATTAGACGCATTGGCGAATGTGGGAGAATGAAAGTTCCCTTCATGCTAAATACGATGTGTCCCATTGTTCAAGGTGCAATGATGGCTCATACTTCCAATTAATTCTCAGCTCGTCAATTTAAGTTGGAAATTTCCTTGCATCTACCCGCAGGGATGGAGGGCATGCCACCATCCTCCATGTTTAAATGCTCCTCATCGTCAATCATGTTATGACATGCCTCATCATCACATAGCCCTTGCACCAGGTGTTCCATGGGGGTGGTTGTTGTGTCACCCACATCCGGGTGTATCAAATCCTTGTGTGATATCTATGTACAGTCTTTGACGAGAGCCACCACATTGAGAGAGGCGAAGTTGTTGTGAATAAAGGAAGAGTTGCGGCCCACTCTATCATTGGCTAGGAGATCATCTAATGAATTTTCCTTTTGTTTAACATGGTGGAAGGTGATGCCTCTTCCAATACTAATAATTTGATCAAGGGGCCAAGTCCATCATCAAATATCCAATTGGGTGAGATTTTTTCTTTGTTCATTCCATTCTGTAGATGAGTTGTGAGTGAGAGGATTATTTGTGAATCTCCTTCAGCAATAAGGGGGAGAAGATTCAAGTTCATAGCCAATCAAATTCATTTTGTAAGCCCGTATAACTCTGTTGCGTTGTTGATGTCAATACCCAAGTCTCCCCAATAGACATGTTGGATGGTTCCTATGCAATCTCGGATTGCACTCTTGAATCATGCCTCTCCGGGTTTCATTTTGATGCACCATCAAGTTCAGTTTGAAGAGTCCTTGCGCAGGTTTCTCTGAATGATCAGGACTAGATATGCACATTTGTGGGGGGCGAGGTTGAGTGCAGAATTATTTGGATCCATCCCCCATCCAAGAAGGATGTCCCATTCTGATTGGGTGCTAGGGAGGTATTTGATATACCAATTGTCGATCAAAAGTGTTTCTTGTATGCTTTTCTAGATGCCTAGCCATACCTCCATGGAATTGAGTTGCTTCCCATTGAAGATGTGTTGATTTCATTCTTTCCAGATGTTCCAAACCACAAATCCATGGATGAGAGACCAAAGGTGATTTATAAGTTTGGATTGATAGGGATCATCCCCCCATAACTAGAGAGTTTTTATTACATCACTTTTGACTATGTTGGTTATTTTGCACTTCGTGTCCACAAGGTTCCAGATAGTATCTTCTAGGGAACAAGAATTTAAGAGGTGATCTATGGTTTCTGAGTGTTCCCTGCAAATGATGCAAAAGGATGGACCAAGGAAGACTCTTTTTAGTAGATTATCCTAGGTGAGGATACTGCGATGGGTTAGTAGCCAAAGAAAAGTAGAAATTTTTTTCCAGTAATTGGAATCCCAGATTTTCCTCCAGAGGGGATTAGCAGGTTCCAAATGCTTGTGAGAGTGAAGTGAGTATGCTTATTTAGCTGTGAATGTTCCTTTTGTGTTATGCCCCCATCTGATTATGTCTTCTTCCTCATGGAATTTTATCCTTATCTTTTGTAATTCTGCCCAGATGGTGTCCATGGGTATCTTATTCCCCATTAGCCCCCATTCAGTGGGTTCTTTCCATAGGTGGATATGATTATTATTAGTTTCCTCCCAAAAATGCTTGACTGTTGATCTATCGAGCCTGTGCATGATGTCCTGGTGTTGCTGCAAATTGGATAGATCTAATAATATGGGAAACTACTACCAAGATTCATGCCAAAAATTGGCATGATCTCCATTTCCAACTTCCCAAAATCTACGTTTTTGGATAAGAGTGCGCTGACAATTAGTGCCTCTCCAGATCAATGAGCCAGGGAGGTCCTTGTCCTAACGACTTAGCATAGGAGTAGTCCAATCCTGTGCATATTTTTTGTTCCAAAATAACACCCAGGAAGTGGTATTTTTAGCTATCCAATTCCACCAAATTTTGGTGGAGAGTTTCTCATTATTTTTTTCCATATCTTGAATCCCCAGGCCCCCCTCCTGTTTGGGTAGGGTCACATTTTTGTAATGATAAGTGACCACTTTTGTTGGTTACCTTCCCCCCCAGAGGAAATTACACTGGAGTTTACATATAGGGGCATCCAGAACAGAGAAAAGGTAAAGGGGCATTGACTGCAGGACCGACTTCAAAAGGGTGAATCTACTGGCCAGATTTAGTGTTTTGAAAATCCAAGAGGATATTTTGCTTTCCAGCTTGGCTAGTAGGTCTTTCCAATATGATTGTTTGATTGCGCAGTTAATAATACGAGCACCAAGGTATTTGGAAGGTAGGGTTCGGATCACAAATGCGACGTAAATTGAGCTTTGATGCTAAAATAGGGATATATTCACTAACATACAACATGTTTTGGTATACCGTATATCCTTCCATCATAGAACCCTTAGCATGTGCTCGTTGTCTCACCAAACCCTTCATAAATTTCAAGTTCCTCTCAACCATCCAAATGGAGCTTGAGTGCACATGTCCACACAACTCAATCTCCTCCACTTTGTGTATGAGGTAGTGTTCTTGTGCATTGAAAAATGCCGAAGGTAGATGCTTCTGCATTTCACACATGAGACGAGGAATTTCTCTCCTCCAATACTTTATATCTTCGTTATGGATTTCTTTAGATGTCAACCATCTACAAGTGAAGCAAACCAATGACGATATTTAACAAAAGAAAATATTAAATTACATATAATGAAATAGTGCACAAAAAACAAATATTAATTATACGAAGAATTAAATAAACGCTAAGCACATGCAACTAACTTGTTTGACATTGTTGTCGAAGTTGTTCGGGAGAGAGAGAGGTGGAACATACTGTATCAATATACAAACCATGCCATTTATTAAACAAAGAGTATACAAAAAGAAAAAATATATATATGCAATAAAATGAAAAAAAATAAACTATATGGACATAACAATAATAATTACCTTGATGAATACGTGCCAATCATGTGTTTTGACCCCCGCAAAATCACCTTTTTGTTATGATATTCTTCAAGTTCGCACAAAATCCAGTGGGAAATTTAATTTTCCGCAATACGTCTTTGACAACATTGCTTTGGTTCTCCGTAAACATCCATGGAATTGAGTTTATATTAACTTGGTCTCTGTTGCTATGAAATTGGATGACGTCTTTCATTGCATGGTTTCTTTCTTGAATGTCTTTGAAAGCTTTCACAATTTTATCTTTCTCCCTCCTTAGCTCCAGTAGTCGCCATAATGTTTCAGTCACATTCTTTCCAATATGCATTGTATCAAACAAATGAGCAATTGTAGGTGAAGAAATATTATCAATATATATAATTGGATGCAATGCATGTTGTATGTTTTAAAATGATTGTCTCTGAAAACCAAACATTATGTTTAATGTATTGGACATGTTGTCACAATTTGTTACCAATAAGTGTAACAATTACATATTGACATTTTGATTATTGTGACCTTTTTGCTATCCATTTTTGTATAATGAAGAGTCTCTTATTCATATACAGTAAAATGGGTTTACTATTATATTGCATTGTCCAATTTTGTAAAATGTCACATTGTTGATTAAATATATGGATGAATAAATATTACAATAAATAGATGTGTAATCCAATGCTACAAGACATTAATGCAATCATTATATACAAACGAAATAATTAAAATTTAAATATCAATATTCTTTTTTGTAAATAGCAAAGAGCAATTGTATTCATGGTGTTATGCATTCCGAATATAGGATGCATTTGTTGAGTGTTATGCAATGACCAACAACAATGGAATGGAATGATGTTCTAAGAAGATAAAAATTATGAAGGATGTAAATGATGATGAATTGGTCCTTAGTTCATCTAGAGTCATGATGGAAGTTAATGAAATGGGGGAATTGTTTTATAAAACTATGAGGGATATAGTGGAAATAATGTATAGATGTACTTTCAACTTATAGTACAAAAAATAATCCAATGAGTCCAAGAGTCAGGCTATATATATAAACTACAAGAAGCTTCCAAAGTAATGGTTAATGAGACCTATTATATTGGCAATAGAAAAAACAAAAAATAATCACTTAAAAATTTATTATTCATAAACATGATTTTCTCTAATATGTATATACTACTACAAAAAATTGCGAAATTAATATTTCGGCTATATATAATTACTTTTATATCAATTATAAAATATGTTTTTGTGATTTTTATTTTTTAGGAGGAATTTGAAAATCTCAAAGGACGAACCAGGTGATATGCAAAAACAATTATGATAGGGATGTCCAAAAAAGTGTACAAGGATATGGTTAAAGAAATAAAAATAATTGCATCATAGGAGGATCCATCTCAACAACAAAATTGCATCAAACATACCTAATATTAGATTTTTTGTGTACATAGAATTTATTTATTGCGTGAAATATTAATTTCAAATGTTTTATTGCAGATAAAAAAAACAAAATGGAACCCATTTATTAGATGAGACAATAAGGAATAAAAGGGTTGATCACAAAGTTTGTGAGAACTTGTGTTTTCCTTACTCAAAATTCATATTTGTTGTGACCTTTATATTGTAATTATTGCATTCATCGTTGGATGTCTTCTAACAGGTGCTAAAATACAAATAAGAGTCATCTAAATAATTGATTGACATCGGGTTAAGGGCGGTTCCTGAGTATATGTTGAGGTATCAAGATTTAATTTTGCAATTGTAAATAGCTATGTTGTTTTACTTCTCTCATTATATAATTAATAGAAAAACAAGAAACCTTCATATTAAATATATGATTCATCATAGAGTTTAAAATTTGTTGGATATAAAGTATGTAGTGGATCCAACATAAGAGTTGTTGAGAGACAAAATGAGTAATGGCTTTGAAAGAATGTGTATAATCTATTAATCAAATCTTGTTATGGTATGCTTTTCGATTTACATATATAATCATGTATATGATTTATTCTTTCATTATTCCCAGCAATGTAGATATACTCAGTACACTTTATTTTTATGTTTGTAGATGGACTATGATGAGGAGGAACAAAATCGAGCCATTCAACAATACATTCTGCAAAATAACCCAAGTACAATATCATTTGGAAGTGATGAAAAAATTAGGTGTCATGCAAGTAGCTCGAGCATTGATAGCAGTTCGAGTGAAGAAATATTATCAATATATATAATTGGACGCAATGCATGTTGTATGTTTTAAAATGATTATCTCTAAAAACCAAACATTTTGTTTAATGTATTGGACATGTTGTCACAATTGGATACCAATGAATGTAACAATTACATATTGACATTTTGATTATTGTGACCTTTTTGCTGTCCATTTTTGTATAATGAAGAGCCTCTTATTCATATACAGTAAAATGGGTTTACTATTATATTGCATTGTCCAATTTTGTAAAATGTCACATTGTTGATTAAATAAATGGATGAATAAATATTACAATAAATAGATGTGTAATCCAATGCTACAAGACATTAATGCAATCATTATATACAAACGGAATAATTTAAATTTAAATATCAATATTTTTTTGTAAATTGCAGAGAACAATTGTATTCATGGTGTCAAAAGAGAGTACCGAGTGGTTTTAACAATACTAGATATGGAAATCTTAAGCTAACAAACCACCCTTCTAATCTTTCAAAAAAACTAGAATTATGATGTTCATAGAAGTAAAGACAGTTGTTCCTTCTATAGTTATAGACCTTGACTGACATATTACAAAGCCAAAATTGACTGTAGACTGCTAATAAAAAAACATATTTTAAAAACAAAGAAGCCCAAAAAAACTTGAAATCATAGAGTGAACCAGGGAGGATGGCGTGGCCTCTATGGTGGTGCATCCTCAGCATGCTCCTCGGGGGTTTCTTCTCGAATTGGACAGCGTCCAAATTCATCCACAGGTTCACTGGGATGCCACTTCTGTATCGGTGTGGCTATAATGGCATCGAGAATGGGCTCATGTCCCCTCTTGACTGGAGGGGTGTTCATCACGAGGTCCCCTTGTTCTTAGAATGGCCCTAGAGAATTCGTAGCAACAAAGGACGTGCCACCTTTTTCACCTTGGTTCCTGGCACTAGTGTTTTCCTCATTTCCAATGTTGGGAGATACATAGTAGTGTCTCATATTGAAGTCCTCCTCCAGGGTTTTCAGTTGCATATCCTCCTGGAGAATACTGGTCCGCAAGCACTGGGAAACACCCCTGGATCTACTCCACTTAGTCGTCATGTCTTCCAATAATAGATCGAGCGTGTTTTTCATCATCTAGTAGTGGGTGATACTACCACCACCTTTCCCTGAAGGTAGGTTGTATGACATCGCTTTGGACTCCCACTCATCTATCAGGAAATGGATAGACATGGAAATTTTTTCAACAAATCCATCTATATCCCCAATGTTTTCCTTTCGTCAGCCACTTCCTCTACGAGTACTGCCTCTGCGTGGGATCCCTCATTGCTTAGGAATTTCCTCCTGTGAAGTATTGGACAGACTTGCAATAGGGTGAGCACTAGGTAGATGCAGATGTGGACTAACAATAGTATGATATTGGAGTGGACGTAGACACTGTAGTGAACACAGTCACAGACTCAGATGCGAGATTAGACGCATTTGCAAATGAGGGAGAATGAAAGTTCCCTTCATGCTAAATCCGTCGTGTCCCATTGTTCAAGGTGAAATGATGGCTCATATTGCCAATTAATTCTTAGCTCGTCGGTTTAAGCTAGACATGACCTTGCATCTACCCACAGGGATGGATGGCATGCCACCTTCCTCCCTATTTAAATGCTCCTCGTCATCAATCATGTTATGGCATTCCTCATCATCACTTAGCCCTTGCACCAGGTGTTCCATGGGGGTGGTTTTTGTGTCACCCACATCCGAGTGTATCAAATACTTGTGTGTTATCTGTGTATAGTCTTTGACAAGAGCCACCACATTGAGAGAGGTGAAGTTGTTGTGAATAAAGGAAGAGTTGTGGCCCACTCCATCATTGGCTAGGAAATCATCTAATGACTTTGGCTTTTGTTTAACGTGGTGGAAGGTGATGCATCTTCCAATACTAATAATTTTATCAAAGTGGCTGTCACGTCCCCATGCCTCCGACCGGCGAAGAGGACGCGACGAACATACCAAACACAGGGGCAAATATCCCCATGGACATGAACAGAAGTCATCAATGCTGAAATTGCAAAGCTTAACATGATGCATAACAGAGATGCATAAACATACAAGCATACACAGATGCACAATCCATCAATCATACAGCGGAAGCAAACATTCACATACAACCAGCATTAATCATGTTCATCATTATTCATTTACATCAATATAATTGCAGAGATAGAAGAGCAGCACTTATCTGTGGATGAAGAACTCGCCCTCAACCAGCTACGTCGCTGCAACGTTCCACCCAACCATAGGCCAGCTTGCTCATCAATCTCTCAGCACACTGCCACCCCCGAGCTGGGCATGATTCCTCCAAGGATAAGGGTCAATTGCAGGCTTACACATAGCCAAGGGGACACAAAACAGCAGGCAAGCACCATTGGGTTTATCAGGCTGTCCACAAATCAGCCAAGCCAACGTAGCCCAAAGGCCAACCACTGCATACACGCAGCAACAATCCCTTAACAGCTCTTGTGAAGAAGGCAAAACATCCGGTGATAGTCCCAAATAGTAGATGAGCACAGCTCGATCCCACAATGCAACACAGAGTTGTTCTTGGCCCTAACGTGGCCAAAACAACTCAGCAACAACACCCAAACCAGGGTACTTCAGCAGCCCAATTCACCATGAGTGATGACAACAATCCACAGCCCACAAAGGTTAATAAACAGCGTTCCCAGCATAACCATGGAGACTCAAACGCAGACCCCAGCAGAAAACGGCTCACCATGAATACACAGTGGTCCAAAACGAATTTGGACACCACAGCCAACAAAATGCAGGAAAGACCACAGTCCCAAAATGAATTCAGTGAGCACGGCTCATAGCAGGAAAAAAAAATGACTCAGCAGCATCCAACAGTCGTGGAAGAATGACAGCAACCCAAATCATGGGTGAAAATCAACAGCAAGCAGAAAACGTGGATTAAAGCCACGGCTATGACACATACAAGTGGAAATCGGGCCCTTGAGGCTGTTCTACCTGCTCGCTGTGTGCACAACCAAAGAAGAGCCGCGACTGGTGCGTGAGGAACACAGAGTAAGACTCACAGCCTACGTGAGGACGAACAGCATGTCCCTCTGCGTGAGGCCAACAGACAATGCAGGAATGAATCGCCCATGAGAGGAACTCACGATGGGAAGAATGCAGTCGTGGGTGGAGTGTGGGTGTGGGAAAAGGACTGACAGTCCTGCCACCCCACTCGCAAAGGCAATAACTGTCTCAACCACCAGCCATAACTTCCCCCAACAACAAAACCAAGCCATTGAAAAGGTTGGTGAAACAAGAAAAGGTGACAAATCAATAAGGTGGCAAAACAAAACAAAGGTGATAAAACATGGGTTTTTCACCCATAGACTAAGGTTTGACAATCCCCCACCCCTTATCCTTTGGAATCACGCCCTTTTCATTCAACATTGCATTGCCGTAGCTGGTTGTGGTTTTAGTTTAATTGATGTGCGTGTTTACATGATGCCGAATTATAATGTGCTAAATGGCACAATAAACCATTTCGGCAACTATCCCCTTTGTTGAAATACACACACAACCAAATCGATGGTTGGGTATTTTCCTTGAGCTCCTCACCACGATTAATTACAATAAATACATCATGCAAATGGGGTCAAAACTGGGGACATTACAGTGGCTAAGTCCATGATCAAATCTCCAACTGGGTGATATATTTTCTCTGTTCATTCCATTATGTAGATGAGTTGCGAGCGAGAGGATTATTTGTGAATCTCCTTCAGTAATAAGGGGGAGAATATTCAGGTTCATATCCAATCAAAATCATTTTGTAAGCCCATATAAATCTGTTGTATTGTTGATTTCAATAACAAAGTCTCCCCAATAGATGTGCTGGATGGTTCCTATGCAGTCTCGGAATTGCACACCCGAAGCCTGCCTCTCCATGTTTCCTTTTGATGTGCCATCAAGTTCAATTTGAAGAGTCCTTGCGGAGGTTTCTCCCCATGATCAGGACTAGATATGCACATTTGTGGGGGGTGAAGTTGAGCAGAGAATTATTTTGGATCCATCCCCCATCCAAGAAGGATGTCCCATTCTGATTGGGTGTTGGGGAGGTCGTTGCTATACCAATTGTTGATCAGAAGTGTTTCTTGTATGTTTTTCTAGATGCCTAGCCATACCTCCATGGAATTGAGTTGCTTCCCATTGAAGATGTGTTGATTTCTTTCTTTCCAGATGTTCCAAACCACAAATCCTTGGATGAGAGACCAAAGGCGATTTATAAGTTTTCATTGATAGGGCTCATCCTCCCATAACTAGAGAGGTTTTATTACATCACTTTTGAATCTATTGGTTTTTTTGCACTTCGTGTCCACAAGGGTCTAGATAGTATCTGCCAGGGAACAAGAATTTAAGAGGTGATCTATGGTTTCTGACTATTTCCTACAAATGATGCAAAAGGATGGGCCGAGGAAGCCTCTTTTTAGTAGATTATCCCATTTAAGGATCTTGCGATGGGTTAGCAGCCAAAGCAAAGTAGAGATTTTTTTCCAGTAATTGGAAACCCAAATTTTCCTCCAAAGGGGATTAGTAGGTTCCAAATGCTAGTGAGAGTGAAGTGAGTATGCTTATTTAGCTGTGAATGTTCCTTCTGTGTCATGCCCCCATCTGATTATGTCTTCTTCCTCATGGAATTTTATCCTTCTCTTTTGTAATTCTGCCCAAATGATGTCCATGGGTACATTACTCCCCATTGGTCCCCATTCAGTGGGTTCTTTCCATAGTTGGATCTGATTATTATTGGTGTCCTTCCAAAAATCCTTGACCATTGATCTATCAAGCCTATGCATGATGTCCCGGTGTTGCTACAAATTGGATAGATCTGATAATATGGGAAACTGCTACCAAGATTCATGCCAAAAATTGGCATGATCTCTATTTCCAATTTCCCAAAAGCTACATTTTTGGATAAGAGCGCATTGACAATTGGCAGCTCTCCAGATCAACGAGCCATGGAGGTCTTGGTCATAACGACTTAGCATAGGAGTAGTCCAATCCTGTGCATATTTTTTGTTCCAAAATAACACCCAGGAAGTGGTATTTTTAGCTATCCAATTCCACCAAATTTGGGCGGAGAGTTTCTCATTATTTTTTTCTGGATCTCGAATCCCCAGGCCCCCCTTCCATTCCGGTATGGTCACAGTTTTCCAATTGATAAGTGCCCACTTGTGTTGGTTACCTTTCCCCCCAAGAGGAAATTGCACTGTAGATTACATATATATTTGAGGACCCATTTAAGGGCACCCAGAACAGAGAAAAGGTAAAGGGGCATTGGCTGCAGGACCGACTTGAGAAAGGTGAGTCTACTGGCCAAATTTAGTGTTCTGAAAGTCCAAGAGGATATTTTCTTTCCATATTGGCTAGTAGGTATTTCCAAGATGAGCGTTTGACTGCGCAGTAAATAAGACAAGCACCAAAGTATTTGGAAGGTAGGGTGGAGATGGAGAAACAAAGAATGTGAAATATGTTGCTTTGAGTTATCATATTGGTATTGAAGAAAAAAAACTATGATTTTTATAGGTTGATGGTGGTTCCTGAGGATTCTAAGAAAGTGTTTAGGACCTTTGAAATGCATCGAGCTTCTTGGACATAGGGGTGACCAAAGAGTATATTATCGTCAACAAATTGCTGATAGATATGGGTAGGGCTGTTGTGCAAGGTGAGACCTCTGAGTGATCCACCCACCTCTGGACTTTTGCTTCCATAAAATTTATTCTTGCTCACATATATTGTCAAGCTTCGCCATGATCTCCTTTTCTTTCAGTTTATTTTCTGTTGTTTTCCCTTCCACCATGGTTATGATCTTGAGCTTTTACAGGTCTCCGTCTAGGGCTCTTTTGTCTTGAAAAATGTTTCCAAAGGTGTTATGGTTCCATCTTTTGAGATTTCCTTTGAGTAGCTTTAATTTTTGTTGCATTACAGCCATCTTAGAGAGACCTAGGGGGTTCATCTCCTTCCACCATCTATGAACAGAGTCTTTGAAGGAAGGGTGGTTGAGCCAAAAATTTTCAAAGCAAAAGGGTTTGAACTTGTGATCTTCTATGTTTTTCCAAGTTAATGCAATGGGCCAATGATCTGATCCAGTAAAGGGGAGAAATTTGGTGGTTAGAAGGGCTCCTGTCTCCAAGAGTTTTTTTGAGACCAAAAATATATCCAACCTTGAGGCTATAAGCTTATCACCTCCTCTTTTGTTGTTCCAGGTTCACGAGCTTGTTATCTTCTATGAGTGCTTTGAAACCGAGATCCTCGGTGGTGAGCGTTCTTCTTCCTCCTTTTTTTTAGTTGAGGGAGGTGATCATATTGGAGTCACTTCCAAAGATAACCAGAGCATATGATTGATTTTGTTTGAACCATTCCATATATTAGAGTAGTTCATACTTCAGAGTTGGGGTTTGAGGGCCATAGATATAAATCAGGTAGCAATGGTGCTTTGTTGCCAGGATGTCAAAAGAGGTAGACAGGGAGTTGGAGGTGGAAAATAAATTGTTTAGATCTATTACAAAGGGATCCCATGCCATAGTTATGCCCCTTGGGGGCCCCCGAGCATCAATAGCTATATTTTGACAATTCCTCCAGAGTTTGGGTATCAGGGTCTGAAAGGTTTAGCTTGAGCATTTGGTTTCTTGCAGAAAGAGAACTGACAGCTTATCTTACAGGATTTTCCCTTTTATCATCCTATGGTTGATCGCCCATTGAGGCCTCTTATGTTCCGGGATGTAATTTTCATTGATAACAAGTTTATAAAGCAAAAAATAATTTAGTTAGCTGGGCATATTATCCTAATTCAACTAACCTAGTGTCGAGCATGATGATTCTTTGCAGGTTTGTCTTTCTGCCCTTTTTTCAATTATCTCTCTGGGCCTTTTGCTTATCTTTCTTATGCGTACTCTAGACTCCAAGTTTGTTTTGTGCTTTTTCTTTAGCCAAAACTTCCTTTAGGAGTTGGATCTGAGTTGGGGGAATAGAGTTGAATGTTTTTCGGGTGCATGTGTCTTCCATCCCCAATAGATCTAGGTCTCCTGTCTCCATTTCCACCATTTCCTTGCCCATGAGTAACTCAGGGATGCTTTCCTTCTAGGGTTGTGTCATACCAGAGGTGGGTTGTGTTCATTCTTCCTTATCAATTTATGGATCATTTGTATTTTCCTCTTCTCTTGGTCTTTGGCGATCTGTATGGCCTCCTTCAATTTTTGGTTCCTCTAGCTCTTCTGGAAGCTCCTCCAAGATCTCAAAATTGTTATTGGTCATGGGTCGATCTGCTTTTTTCTCCAGAGGTGGGTTCCTTTTGTTGTATCTATTTTTTCGTCCAAATTTTTGGAAACCCTCCTCATCTTTTTTCAGCGTTGTTCTGAGGTTGGGGTTGTTTTGGCTAAGAGGGAAATATTTTTACAAGTGGTCATGTTCGTGACACTTGTGACATCGAAAAGGAACATGTCAATAGTTCAGCAATTGAATCCATTCAGAGTCTTCATGCATCAATTTTATTGAGTCTAGGAGCACCTTTTCTATGTGCATGTAGACATAGATTCTCGTGTAGGAAGTATATTTGTTGTGTTTTGTTTGCTCTGCTGCTCTAACATAACTTTCCAAAGTGTTTCCTATGTCTTTGAGTGTATCTTCATCCTAGTACTCCTATGGAAGTGAGTACATGCAAATCCAGACGGGGGCCCAAGTAAAATCTTCCTTGTTCTAGTTGAATCTCTCAGCCCAGTTTCTAAGGTACAGGCCTACGGAGCTAAAGAAATACAGGTCGTCGTATTCAACTTGAGATTTGTCCTCTATCCTATGAAAAATGATGGTAAGGAATACTTTTGATCCAAGTTGGAGATCATAATGGGATTTGGGTTTCCATTTTGACTCAATCCATCCTCTAAGCGCTTGTTATGTTGTTCAGATGAAAATAAATTTACCTATCAAAGCGTGGTCTCTCATGCGTTGTGATCGTGCATTAATTATTTTTGTCAACAGGGTAATGTAAGGTCTTTTTGTGGTTCTTGGTATACAATATGTGTTGGTATTTCGCAGACCTTTGCTTTGTCCATCGTGGTCCTCTTGGGTTTCTTGGTTTATTGTCATATCCTGAATCATAATTTTGGNCCCCCCCCCCCCCCCGGTAATTCCATATAGTTGGTCAAGATCCGTAGGCTGAAGTTTGTTAGTACGTTGATCAAGGAAGGTTCTGTAGTGTCATTGTTGCAGCAGTTATGGCGGAACCCTAATCATTCCTTAACAGATTGCAAAGCTCTTTTTTCCCCCTTACCTCTTATATATTGGAATTCAAATATCAATATTATTATAACAATTATTTCATTTTATGATGATTAATGGAATTTAAAAACATAAAATTAATTGAACTCAATGTACAATGTGGCGCATATGCAATTTTTTTTATGGTATTGTTTTTTGCTAAAATTGTTCTCCAATGTTTTAAAACCAATAAGTTGTACTAGTCTTCCTCTATGAAATAGACACCTAGTTCAGGGTTGGCAAGTGTAAGGGGGTTTCTCTTTGACCCTAGAGAAAAAGTTAAGAAAACATATGCTTGGGGTTTGGGAATAATGACAACCAATCCAATGGAAGCAACAGCTATGTGGCATGGTTTGAAGCAGGTTAAGGAACAAAAATACATCTTTTGAACGTGATGGGAGAATCAATGCTTATAATTCACCATTTATTCCTCCATAAAAAACTGAAAGACTTTATTTTATCTTATTTTCTAGTGAGAATCTGAAGTAACGCTAATGGTACAAGGGAGGTCAAATTTTTCCATGTGTTGTGGACCATAAACAAGGAGGTTGAACATTAGGAAAATTTGTCTTGTAATCTCCCTATAGGGAATTTAATAATTAATGGTGAAAAAAATATTCAATATATCTCCTAACTATAGATCTCGTGGAAAGAAACTATAGGAATTTTAATGTGCAACGTAGTGTCCATATTTTTTGTGGAGATACCGCCAGGTGGCAAGGAAATCCTTTGATAAAATCTACATTTAAGTTGGATTTTAATGAGCTCAGAGGTAAGTTAATGAAGACACATCAAAAATTCCTCTTTGCTCATAGGTATTTGATGCCAATGATGATTACTATTGTGCACTTGTTATTCCTTCATAGAGATAACAAGAACGGTGATGTTTCTAGACATGAGATGAATGTTATAGCAAGTTCTTCTTTTGTAGGAAGTTGTATCATTGTGTGGGTGATGTGGATTTTAGTGGTCTCTCAAATATTCTTAGGAGGCATTTGATTTCATAAATGATGCATCTGGATCAGTATATTGGTGATGGTTGGAATTTAGTTCTAAGTAGAGGAACTCAATATTTAGTGAAATCCAAAGGTGGTGGGCTCATCCATGTCTACATTTTGTGGTGTTTTTGCAGTGATTGGTTTTTGAGAACTATGGAAAATCAAAGAATAGTTTCAAGATAGTCATCGACAAGGGGTGGAAAGTCTTCTCTTGAATTTCTATAGTTCTCAATCAAGCAGAGATACTACAGTATTAGCTATAAGCACTAAAGGTGGAAAGCCTAATCTTGAATATCTCTTCCATATCTGATCATATGGTAGGTTTGGTCATTTCAATAATTGGTTTTGGAGAATTATGAACTGTATTGATTTCCAGTATTGGGGTGGATATTATCAACTTACTCAAGATCTATGTTTGAATATATATAGTGATATTTCGACAAAGTTTATTCAAACTCAGTGGGAGTGTGGTGAAATTCTACAGTTGAATGTTTAACAAATATTTATAGTGCTCATTTGACGTTATTTTCTTGAACCCTGTGGGAGGTAAGCATTCAAACTGGATTGATAGAACATGGTAATGGTTGTATAGGCCTTGGAAATGCCAAAATTGATAAATTAGATCTAGATATTATGTATCAAGTCATGGTGGAAGTAGAACTGGATCTTATCAATTATAAGACACTTAGGCATTTTCATGAAAGTTTTGTCATTCTTAGTTTTTGGTCGAATTCTTGGGGGGCGATTACATACAAGTGGCAACAAATTCTCTAGTGAAAATATTTAGGGACTTTTTGGTTGTCTCTTACTATATCAAAAGCAAAAGGGACCAAGCTTCGAAAAGTAGTGACCTCATTAAGAGAAGGGAGGGGAGACCCCAAGAGGACCTGAAAGGTACTGTGGATAGTGAAAGCCAAAATTTTTCTAACTGGAAGAAATTCTTGGGGCTAAATATGACCAAGATTAATTCATTACCAATACAAAATATGATCTCCTAGTGTATGAAATGAAACGTATGAGGGATAAACTAATAATGGCCGAAATTGAAATAGAATTTTGGAAAGGGAAATATGAATCTCGTGAGAAAACAATCACTATGCTACAGGATACAATTCATGACTTAGGAAAGGATCAGAATTTGATCAGTTTTGTAATGGAAAGGAACTTGTTAAACTTTGTTGTCTCTGAAGGTTCAGATGGGAATGTATATTAAGGGTGGGAAAACTTCTTCTTCACATTAATCTCCCAATGCATAATAGAAGCTAGATGCTTCAAGTACTCAAGGATAAATTTAAGTTTACTGGTTTTCTATGCAATATAAATTTCTTTGTATTTCAGAAAGTGTAGCTGAATTTATACCAATCGAAATTACAGAACTAGTTGGATGATAGATGGATGTACCTATTTTGTTTGATGTATTTTGTATTTAGAACTAAAATACAATATCTACATCACTCATTTTAGGAGCATGATTTCAACTACAGGTCATTCAATTTAGGTTCAACCTTTTTTATAGTATAAAAGTATCTATTTATGTGGAAAAAAAGAAATAGATGCATTCTTGCTTGTATTGGAAATCACATTGTATTTCCAATCGCATTGATGTTTCTCCAAGTAAACATGAACCACAATTATTTCTTGGTGCGTTTATTTTAACCTTACATCCTTGAGCAATAATAATGATAATACTCATGGGTTCGATAATGCATTAATAATGCATTGGCTCATTGAATATAGAATATAGGGTGAATAAGGATATCAGAATTGTTGTTGAGTGCACCCTGTCTTACCAAGGTTAGGTCGTTGCTCTAGGTCTGATGCCTCTAACCAGTTAGGGTTTCAGAGTTGTGGTTCCATGGAGGATGTGGAAAATTTGTAGCTTATCGTCGTATACAACACTAGAATCAGGATTTCAGCTCTTTTTCTTGATGTGTACACATCGCAGACACAAATATCCCCTTACTGTCGATCCATCCCTCGCTCCCTCACGGTTGGGGGTCACTCGGTGGTCCTCTGGCTAGCCCTTACTTTGCAGCTATAATCTCTGGATCCTGTCACCTTTTTTTACATTGTTTTTGGCACCTGAATGAAAGACATTTCGAAGCAGCGTTGTTGTATGATTGCAGTCACTACCCCTGTCTGTGGTGATTGCTGACGCATGACATGCTTTTGGTGTCAGGTATCAAGGTGGTGATTATCGACGACTACAAGACTCACGACGGTCCGGGCTATAAGGTACAGTGTCACTGAGTATCCTCTTGTTGGTTTCTTTATTTTCTTGGGATTTTGGGATACTGTTTGTTTTATTTCCCTTCTCAGTTTTTTATGGCACTCCTCATCACATGGAGTCAACCCTCCTTCTGAGGGATAGTACCAACCATGATAAAAAGTGGGAACCCCTTGACTTCTCGGTATTGACCTCCGGTTGTTTTTTCGCTGGTGGTAATGATCCCTTACTCTTTGGGCTTGCCTTTGTTACCAAGGTTTGTCGCTAGGGTTGTGAGTATTTCTAACTTTCTCCGACTGTCTCGACCTTTGGGTATTTTTCTACAGCTAGGGTTTTTTAGGAGTTTCTAATCCTCTTATTTTTCAGTCCTATCTCCACTCTAGTCGTAGTCAGGGTTTAAATTCCTTTCTGGAGTCACCTAAAATATGTCTGCCTAGTGGTCCACCTAGGGTTATTAATCGTCCTTCCTGCTACAAACCCTCTTGGCGTCAATCCAAACAAATGAAAGTGCTAGATTATAAGTGATGCTACGTTCTGGGGAAGGACGTTATGCTAGATAGGGTTTCTAATTTGTGCTGCAGGGCACTGATAGGTCATCTCGAATATTGTAGTATGAACAAGGAAGAGTGGGTGGCTTGGGCTACCACTCATTGGAAACCCAACCTAGACTATGTGTCGACCATCAGTCTCTTGGCAAATAGATGTTTGGTATTTGTCTTCATTGAGGATGTGGATGCCACACACATCCTCAACTCTCTCTGGACTATCAATAATGGCTCATTGATTCTTAGTCGCTAGCACACTAACTTTGATCCACTCAAGGAAAGAGTGGTCAAATGAAATATTTGGGTGTTGATTCTGGCTTTACCCTTTCCCTTATGGAATAAATATTTCTTGATTGGTATAGCTAACTCCATTGGGATATTCGTGGCACTAGAGAAAGACTTCCACCAAATATTTGATAAAATAATAGCCAAGGTATTGGTTGAGCTGTATTTTTCCAAAGGGTTCCTCTCGAATATTGAAATTGTTGGGACAGTTCGGTCTTTACCCAAATACTGGACTACCTGAACATACCCTTCAGGTGCAACTACTTCCATGAAACTGGACATTTAAAGTCTAAATGCACCTTCCTCCGTCATGGTCTTCCCCTAAACCATGGCTTCACTGAGTCTGAACCTTCTACGAGTCAACCCTATGAGCCCTCTCCTCCCTTATCTTTGTTGAATTCTCCCATACCTATGGGTCCTTATGATTCCTCCTCCCCGACCTCTATTGGGGATCTTACTAAAGGTGAATTGCAGTATATTCAGGACATTGAGACCTTGGCCAAGGTTGCAGCATCGGTGACTCCTTATATACCTCATCATACTTCTGACTTAACTTGTTCTGAAATTCCTGTTATGACTCCTCACTCTACTATCGCCCAAGACCATCCCCCTGCTTTTACCTTAGAGGACTTTCCACCTCTTCAGAGAAACAACTCCCCTGTAATCTCTGAGACATCTCATAGCCCCATATCCTCTCCATCCTTTATGGATCCATCACTCCTCAAATCCTTGGATATCCTCTCAGACAAATCACCCTTCTCACCCTCTACGATCCCCCTGGATTCTATAAGATTTGAAAATGTAACGATCCGAAAGTTAAGGAAATAAAAACTCTCAAATACATCTGGTTCTACAAGCGTCTATACTCCTCTATCATCTAGGATCAAAGTAGCATCCAAATCACTGAACTCTCCACAGGCACTTAGAGCATCGTCACCTTATTCTTAGGTTGACCCATGAGGATTATCTCCATGAATATCTGTGGGTTTGGGGGGCATCCCAAACAAAAATCCGTGAGAACTCTTTTCTCTTCTTTAAAAACTGACATGATTTTGATTCAAGAAACCATGTGTGACCACTTATCTGCACTTTTCCTTTTTTCTAAACTGAATCCTGGATGGGAGTTTTGTGCACTTGACTCTCATCGTATCTTGGGAGGACTTCTCACTGGGTGGAACCCTCATCTTAACCGATGCAAGGATTTCCAATCCTTTGCTGGTATATTAGTCAAAGTGAGATTTAAGGGTATTGACTCTGTATTTTCCATTATGAACTGCTATGGACCTTATTCTAACAGAGTCTCCTTTTGGGATAATGCTCTTGCTGGGGGGATTTTTGGCTATCCCAACTTGATACTAGCATGGGATTTAAACTTTACACTTTCTGACTCTGAGATATCGGGCATAAATGCTCGGATGTACCATATGGTTCATTATTTTAATCACCTATTGGACTCTGCGAACATGGTGGACCTAGACCCTCACCACCCTAGCCCTACTTGCAGGAATGGGAGGTCTGGTCCTGAGGGTGTAAGCAAGAGATTAGATAGGTTTATAGCATCTCTTAATATTATTCCTACTCTAAACTACTACAAGTCTTAAATACACCCTTCTGAGGTCTCTTATCATTATCCGGTTTTCCTTGAGTGGAGTCTGGTTCCTACCTATCATCTATACCCTTTTAAATTAAATAGGGCTTGGATTGTGGATAAAGAGTTTCATGATATAGTCTAATCTTCCTGAACCTCCCAGGTGCATCCTTCTATTGACCCTATGACTACACTTACCTTTAAACGTAAGAGACTCAAGGGTTGTGTTAAGGATTGGGAAAAAAACTTTATTCTGGCTAGAGAAAAAGAGTCAAAAGATATTGACTTAGTGATTCAGGCTCTCCTCACTAGACATATCTCTGGTATTCTGTCTATAAACGAGGCACTCAAGTCTCTCATCTTAAGGCTTGTAAGGGAACTCTACTAGCACACCAAATTCTTTCTTGGAAACTCAAAAGTAGAGTGGATTGGTTGAGCAAGGGAGATGTTAACACTAAATTTTTCCATAACTATGCCTCGGCCAGAAGAAATTTAAAAAACATTCGGGGCCTTTTGAACCATCATGTTTAATTGATTGAAGATGATTCACAGCTTAATATTATGGGGGCTTCTCATTTCTTCGATCTCTTCACTGATGATGGGGATACCAATATTGAGGACCAACTCAAAGTTATCAGACTTTTTCCTTCCTTTGCCCTTGATGAAGAAAAATATTCCTTTCTAGTTGACCTTACACTATCTGATATTGAAGGTGTGCTCAAAGGTTTTAAAAAAGATAAAAGTCCCAACCCGGATGGTTGGCTGGTCGAAGTTTACCTCCATTTCTTCAAACTAGTTGGTCCATACATTCTGCGAGCGGTTGAACTATCTAAGAATGAAGGTAGGGTAACTGGTACTCTCAATTCTACATTTATTACACTTATTACTAAGTGTGATAAACCTACCTCTTTTGCAAACTTCAGACCTATCTCCCTCTATAACCTGGCATATAAGATCATATCCAAGCTGGCTGCCATTGTATTAAAACCTATCTTGGACAGAGCTATTTCTCGGAATCAATTTGGATTTCTTCATAATAATATTGGCATTTCACAGTAATTTATGCACTCTATAAAAGTGGAAAAGAAAAAAGTTATGATACTTAAGTTGGATCTGGTCAAGGCCTTTGATAGGGTGAATTGGACTTTTCTTAGATTGGTGCTTCTTCATATTGGTGTACCATTGATTGGTGTCAATTGGATTATGGGATGTATAGAATCATCTAATTTTGATGTACTTGTAAATGGTATGCCATCAAAATTCTTCCCGGTCTCTAGGGGCATCAGACAAGGATGCCCAATATCACCTCTTCTCTTTATTCTGATTATAGAAATCCTGAGTCTTTTGATTTATAATGATGTCCAGAGAGGTACAATTTTGGGTGTCAATATATCCTCGTCATTAAATCTCACACACCTTTTATTTGTAGATGATGTTATTTTGTTTGGTCTAGGTACTCTTGGGGAATGGCAGCACTATAAAGAACTACTAGACCTCTTTTGTTCTGCGACAGGTATGAAAATCAGTAATGATAAATCCTCATTCCTATATAATGATATTGATGAGAATATGAAATAATATATCTCTTCCCTACTTCCCTTTAAAATGGAACCACTCTCGGTTGGTTTCAAATACCTGGGATACTATATCAAACCACTGGGTTATTGTGTTAATGACTGGATTTGGCTTATAAAAAAAATTGAGAAGATCATTTGTAACTGGACTTATAGGCTTCTATCTCTTGGGGGTAGGGTTGTACTAGTTAAATCTTTCATGTTGGGGTTGGTTGTATACTGGCTCACTTTGGCTCGGATGCCCAGATCTATTCAGAATTACATCATGAGGTCTATATTCAACTTTCTTTGGGGAAGTAGTAAAGGAAATCACAGATATCATTTGGTTGATTGGCATAAGCTTTCTAGACCTTATTCTTTTGGTGGATGGAACATCAAAAATTTGGATTGGTTTAGTCTTGCACTCAGACTAAAAAGTCTATGGTTGCTACTTAATGGTGAGGGATTATGGTCACTGATTATCAAACATAAATATCTCAAGGATAGGTCTGTTGTGGAATGGCTACGACTATAGGTATTTAATATCCAAAGTACTTCATTCATTTGGAACGACTTCATAATAGCATTGTCTTGGATAACCAGGTGCCTGGGTTGGAAGGTTGGAAACGGTCAAAGCATTAGGATTGGTGTCAATCCAATTGCTCGTATAAATTCATATTTTGTGCTCCCTGAGGATCTGAGGCTCCACTTAGAATATTATGGTATCTCTACACTCGCAGATGCCCACTTTTGGGGATTGGGTACCTATACACAACAATAGTGGCTTACTGCTGAACTTCTTTATTTAGGTGGTGTATGGAAGGAGGCTTGGACATCATACATCGAAGGGATTTCACATGCAAGCATCCGACTTAGACATGAACCAGACTCACTGACTTGGCTGTATAACAAGAAGTCTCAGAAGGTCTATGCTTTATTGGCCTATGAACTTATCACTTCCTCTGCCCTCACTACGAAAGCTGATGGGACCCTTGTTCACAACTGGAAATTTAATTTACCATTGAAGATCATTTGTTTTATCTGGATCTGCATAAACAATTCGATCAATACTTGGGACAATTTACTTAGGAAGGGTTGGATTGGCCCCAACTGCTGTAGTCTTTGTTTCTCTTATGTTGAATCTATTTACCATTTATTCATCAGATGCAGGTTTACAAAGGATATTATTCCAGGCCTCAGCATTGCTCTTAATCGTCCTTTTCTATGGAATGAGCCCACCTTTCTTCAAAATTGGATTAAATGGAATGAGATTGAGAAGGAACTACTGTATCTTCCCCTACTCTTGTCTTGGCAATTAAGGATTGCTAGAAATAAGTCCATCTTTGAGAATTATTGTACAGGCCTGAGACACATTATTTTCAATATCTTGGAGCAGTTGAAAGCATCCAGTGCCTATTTATCAAAAAACCAGTAGAAGATTAGCAGAACCAGCACCATCATATGACTTTCTTGCTGGTTTAATTAATGGAGCCTTAGCCAATAGGATTTGTGGCATTGGTGTTCACATTCTCATCAGCGAGGATCACTTCTTCTGTATTAAAATGGGTCGTGGCCAGAGTACCAATACAAGATCTGAATTACTAGCACTCTAGGTACTGCGGGTCTTTTCAAAATATATCGAGCTGCTATATATCAATATCAGGGGAGATTCATTTGTCATCATCAACTGGTTCAATGGGATAGCTACCCTATCTGCACTTGAACTTGATGGATGGTTCCATATCATCATATACCTCCAATATTCCTTTATCCATCTCCATTCTTCTCATGTCTATAGAGACTTTAATACTAAGGTGGATGGCTTATCTAAGGAGGCTCTTCTTTTAGCTTCTGGTAGTCTCCATTTCATGGAATTCACTGAAGGTGAATGCATTGGGATGGGAACATTTCAACTCTTTTGACTTTCTATCCTACACTCATTAGCACTGTGTTGGGCTTGAGTACGATTACACGCCATTTGGTGTTTGTTTAGTGGCTTTGTCCACTCTTTTTCTGAGCAAGACTACCGAGAAAGGCCTCCCTAGATCAGCTACCTAGCCTTAAATTATTCTTCTGCTGCTGAGGATTTGGGAGATGGTTAATTTATGATGATATTTCTTGTTTTGCACTTATTACATTGCTGGGAGGATTCTCATACTTGGCCTATTTTCATTGGGGTGATGAGATTGTACTCTTTTTTGTGGTTGAATGCCTATATCATGTATATGCCCACCTATGTAGCAAACATGTTACCTTTGATTCAAATGAATAACAAGGAAATGCTATTTTTTTGCTATAAAAATGAATTGGCTCATTATCTCAATCGATGGAACAAGAATATGAAATTTAATTTGAATGCACCGGTGCTCTTTAAGTTACAGAGTGTTGGGACTATTATATATTATGGGAACGCCAGTGCATTCTTTACAGTAAAGAATTGATGTGGAGCATTTAAATCAATTCACCAATGTGACATTTAAATGTATAGAAATAGTGTAAGGATTCAAGAATGCATATTGTTAAGGAATGCACAAGTGCATTTTACCTATGTAGTCGCACCGAAAAAAAAACGTCTTCTAAAACCTTCGACATTTCTAATTTTTTTTAGTTATAATAAATTTCCATTACAACATTTGAAAAAACATTCGTTACCATGTGCAGAGGTTTTAGTGGAGATTTTTGGCTCATTTTCTCAATCTTGTAACACTAAAAAACTCCACTAGAAGGTGTTTCCTTATAGTGGATTATCATTTCTTCTAGGGACCTAAGCAAGAACTTGCTTTAGAAAGCAATTTGCCTGTAAAGAAGACAATGTTATGGCACTAGAACCTAGACCATATAGGTGAGAAGGGCCTACAATCCTTGAAAAACAAAAAAATGTGTTAATGGAATGAATGATTGTGCTCTTCAATTTGACTTTTGTAAGCATTTCATATATGGAAAATAGAATTGTGTTCAATTTTATTCTAATTATCACAAATATTCTAGGTTGTTGGACTTAATTCATTATGATGTATCTGGTCATGTTCAATCTCCTTTTATTTATAAGGATTTGTATTATGTTCCATTATTTAATGATCAGTAGAAGGACATGGGTGTATCTTTTCAGAGCTAAACGTAAGGTCTTTAGTTGGTTGAAGAAATTTAAAGCTCTCTTAAAAATTAGACTAGTAGGAAGATTAAGGTGTTAATGATTAATAATGGTGGTGAATTTTGTTCTACAAAGTTTGACAAGTTTTGTGAGGAAAATGGAATTGAAATACATAATACAACTCCATGTTCTCCTAAGCATAATGGAGTTATAGAAAAAATGAACTAGACATTGATGGAGAGATCTAGAGTGTGTTTAGTGGATCTAGCTTGGAGGAAAAAAATGGGAAAAGTGGTAGCTACTGCATGCTACCTAATCATTCGGTCTCCGAGATCAACTATTTTTGAGTAAGACCCCTATGGAGTTCTAGATGAGAAACCTTGAATCCTCACTTCATCATATTCATGTTTTTGGTGTTGAGACAAATGCTCATGTTCCTAAAGAGAGGTATTCAAAGTTGGATAACAATGCAGTGAAATATATCTCCATCGGCTATTGCACTTCTGTGAAAGGGTAAAAGATTTGGGATCTTGTGGCTAGAAAATTTGTGTATAGTAGAAATGTTATTTTCGGAGAATTTAAATCCTCTCGTAGATTGGTGCGGCCAAAAGATGATGAGAAAAAATTAATTATTTATCTACCATGTAATACCAAAAAAGTTGAACTAGAAAATGAAAAAGAAGTCAAAGATGGACCTAATGAGGAGGAGTGCTTAGAGAGTTCATAAGATGAGGAACAAAATACACCTCAAACTTTGAGTTCCACTTGGAAAAGAAGGAAACCAAAAGGGTATAATTGTACAGTCCATCTAATTTAGATGTATATTTTCACATTGATGAAGCTAGAACTATGAAAGAGGTAATGGAGATGGAAGATAATGAGTCTTGGAGATTGGGCACGAATGAGGAGATGGATACCATTAAAAACAATGATACATGGGATTTAGTATCATTTCCCAATTAAATAAAACCCATGTGATGTAAGTGGGTGTTCAAAAAGAAAATTGGTTAAAATGGTTGTGTTGAAAAGTACAAAACAAGGTTGGTTGCAAAAGGATATTCTCAAGTTGAGGGGATAGACATTGACGAGTTTTTTTCCCTAGTTCTTAAGTTAACATCTATCATGTTTTTGTTATCAATAGAAACCAATTTTGATTTAGAGATAGAATAGATGGATGTGAAAACCACATTCCTATGTAGCAACTTGAAGGAGGGGATCTATATGACACAACCATAGTACTACTTTAAAAATAAGTAAAGAGACATTGGTTTGGAAATGCAAAAAGACTTTATATGGTCTCAAATAGTCTCCCAAAATGTAGTACCAAAATTTTGATTCCTTTGTGTTGGGATTGATATTTCTAAGATCCAAATCTAATTATCTTGTATATTATAAACATGATGGTGGTTAATTCCTTCTTATCACCTTGTATGTAGATGATATGTTATTTTGGGTAACATGGGGGGATGTGATTTGAGATTTGAAGTCTCAACTTTCAACATAAATTGACATGACAAACTTCAAGGTCGCACAATATATATTAAGAATGGAGATCAAAATATCTAGAGGGAATGAAAAGCTTCAAGGTTGAGTTAGAGTAAGTAGGTGAATTGTGTGTTATAGTATTTTCACATGGAAGACTGCAAATCATTGAGTTTTCGATTTCTATGGGAACTAAATATTCATATGAACAATGTCCTCCAATGCCCATAAACATGGAAGTTATGGATTTTGTTCCTTATTCTAGTCCAATCAGTAGTTTGGTGTCAATTATGTTATGTACTATACTAGACATTGCCCAAGTAGTGAGAGTTTTGAGTCTATTCATGGCTACCATTGGACATGAACATTAGGCTATGATGAAGAGGATCTTCAAGTATTTGAGAGGTGTTTTTGAATATTCCATTTGTTATCATAGTAATGTTTCAAAGAACCCACACTTTGTGGATATACAAGGTTATGTGGATTTTGATTGGGTAGGGGATCTAGATAGAAGGAGATCTATGAGTTGATATGTGTTTCTATTGTTTGGTGGAGTAGTGAGTTGGATGAGAAAGCAATAAGTTGTAGTCACTGTGTCCACTACAAACATGGATTTATGGAAACGACTCATGCTTGTAAGGAGACTATTTGGTTTATGAAACTATGTGCAAATGTAGGGCTAAGTGAGAGAGCTATTACAATTTAGTGTGATTCTAGCAATGCCATCGGTCTAGCTAAGAATCCAACATTTGATGCAAAGACAAAGCATATTTATATCCAATACCATTCCATTATGGACATGGTAGAGGATGGAAAGTCGATACTAGAAAAAGTTAACACTTCGCAAAATGTTGTAAATATGTTGACAAAACCAATGAGCACAGGTAAATTCCACTAGTAATGTGATTATATGAGCATTAAGGCCCGTAACAGCTAGTCCATCATTTGATGCATTCTCCCATATACCCTTCAAGGCATATGAGAAGTTGGAGAACGTTGGTACAAGTGTGTCATACACCTTACAGTGCTATAGCAGAGCATGTAATTATTGTTGAGATGTAGCAGCGAAAGAATGTTGTCCAACGAAAGGTAATAAAAGCATATCACTAACAAGCAATGAATGTTAAGTTGCAGCAATTGACCAATTATTTGTTAGTGGTTTCTAGCATGTAGAATTGGAAAACCATAAATGGTTTACGGTTTTGTTGTGCTTACTTATTGAATGATAGGGTTGGATGAAAGTGTGTGTGTGTGTGAGAGAGAGAGAGAGAGAGAGAGAGTTTTTAAGTTATTGTTATGCTACTGAATATTGTATTTATTTAAATTTCAGAAGACAAGGATTAAGTTGTGCATAACTTGTTGGATATGTGTTATATTAT
Organism: Pseudotsuga menziesii; assembly: GCA_001517045.1. Taxonomy (NCBI): domain Eukaryota; kingdom Viridiplantae; phylum Streptophyta; class Pinopsida; order Pinales; family Pinaceae; genus Pseudotsuga; species Pseudotsuga menziesii. Next base: position 600,622 of record LPNX011217286.1, on the reverse strand, counting down.
TTGCATGTGAGTTGCTTCACCTTATAATCCACCTTATAAAAAAATTGCAATTTTTTTCCAGAAAATATGTAATTAATCTTAGTTAAAGGATTGGGGTCTAAATTGAATCCAAGATAACAAATTAAGTTTTTGGATGTTGCATAATACCTAAATATTGTATAATAAATGGAATCTAGGATAACAAATTAAGATTTTAGATATTGCACAATACCTATATATTATATAGTAAATAGTTAAAAAAACACAATAAAAAATAAAAATAATATTGTTATTTAATCCAACATTATATATCATAAATACCCATAAATTTAACATAAAACCTTTCCTATACTCATCCATACTCGATCTCTTTGCTAATCCATAGTGTGACATGGTATGTTATATATTAAATATTGCTCATCCATACTCTTACATGGTATGTTATATATTAAATATGGCTTTGACCTTCATTGAGATAATCTCTAAATGAATTTCGAAGAGAGCATGTGGCCCTTTGATAATGTCATTGTATGATGACTAGGGAGAGGTTGGTCTCCCTTAATTATCTAAAATTAATTTCGAACAGGGCATGTGGCCCTCTGATAAAGTCATTGTAGGATGACTAGGGAGAGGTGGGTCTACCTAAATTGAGATGTAATTTGTGTTTATTTGTTTTAAAACTATTCATACCTTTAAAACCACCTTTTTAAGTCGGTGAAAGCGAAGTGCTCTTAATATCTCACAAAATATCAAACCTATGGAATCAGATGTTTGCATGTTCGGTGAAGCAATTTGCCATTTTCACACCTTGTCATTGTCATTGAAATTTATTAATTTAGACATTTTCTTGCATTGAAATTTATTAATTTAGACATTTTCTTGCTTGTGTCTTCACACACAAGCAACCTAAGAACGCGTAACCGCCTTCCTCCCATTACAATTACTAGTTACACCCAATTTCTACTTATATATATATATATATGCCTCCTTCTGTCTTTCTCTTTCTCTTTCTATATTCTCTTTTTTTTAATCCTGGCTATGCATGCTGCTGCTAGTACTTCTTGTCTGGTTCTTGGTTGTGTGTTATCTCTGCTGGTACGGCAACGCTAGATTTCTAGGGTTTCCAATTTCAATTTTTCTTCAGTTCAGTTCTAGTGTTCTTTGGCTTGCTGCTAGATAAATCTTAATGTATATATTTGTTTGCATTTGCATTTTTGTATGTAGGTAGACAGGTCCAAGGATCGATCCTGTGGAGGGACTCTCAATGTCTTTTTCCAGAACTGAGAATAATGATAATAAGGGTAATGCCGCTAAAGGCGGTGGCAAGGGATAGATCAGCTGCAAGACCAGGATGATTACTCCTGACTGGTTAAATATTTTATATTTTCTTTCATAAAATTTAACGAAGGGAAAGGAAATTGGATTTGACTGTTCTTTATCGATCTTCGAAGCCGAAGATGAAGAGGTTTGCCATTTTGTAAGCTTGGCTCTTGAATTTGCTCATAAATTATTCTTGTCTGGTTAAATATTTTATATTTTCTTTAAGTAAATATAACCAAGGGAAAGGAAATTTGATTGGACCGTTCTTTCTTTTTCATCTTCGAAGCCGAAGATTCGAAGATGAAGGTGTTTGCCATTTTGTAAGCTTGGCTCTTGCTTCTACTTCTGCTCATAAATTGTTCCTGTTTTTTAAATATTTTACATTTTATAAGGAAATTGATTGGACTGTTCTTTGTGTTTTTATCTTCGAAGCCGAAGATGAAGGGGTTTGCCATTTTGTAAGCTTGGCTCTTGATACTGCTCATAAATAAATATATCTTGTGTGTTTTCATCTTTGTTTCTGTGAGATCATAATTGTTAATATTGTACCTTGCTACTCGTAATATGTTGGAAAATTCGAGTGAATTTGGTATCAATCATCCCTTCATTCCTGATATGTTAGAAGACTTTTGAGGGAATTTGAAATTTTTCATCCCTTCATTCCTGATATGTTGGAAGATTCGAGGGAATTTGACATTGTTCATCCTTGCATTCCTGTATACAAAACCAGGATTGTTTAGATTTCTCATGAATTCGATCAATGATATCAAGTCGAAACTAGAGAGAAAACTTTGTAAAGTTATTTGGAGATCGGGAGCTTAAGAATAATTACTTTTCGACCTTTTTTTTATATTAAAATTGAATGGTATTTGGTATGCAGATTTTTATGAATTCGACCTTTTTTTTATATTAAAATTGAATGGTATTTGGTATGCAGATTTTTATGAATTCAGTGAATGGTTTCAAGACAAAACTAGACTGAAAACTTTGTAAAGTTTTGAGATCGAGAACTTAAAAATAATAACTTCATTTTATTTATTTTTATTAAATTACATGAAAAGGACTTCAGAAAAATATCTAATTACATGAAAAAGACTTCAGAAAAATATCTACTATCCATGAAAAAGACATCAGAAAAATCATTTCGATACGTATTTTTAGACTAATTTGGAGTTAATAATTATTCAAGTTAAAAAATAAATACTTACAATGCTAATTGTGATTGTTACGTCAATGAAATTGATTGTAATGGTATCCAGCGAATTATATGAAACATAATTGAGTTTGTTGTAATGGTACCAAGCGAATTATATGAAAACCTATTGATTTGATTTGATATTTAATAGATTAAGAGGTATATTTTATATGAAACCTATAGATTTTATTTGATATTTAATAATTATTTATATTAAAATAAATATAACTTAGCTGTTAATTTTAATATAGAATTAAAATAAATAGTTGATAAATATACCTTTCTAATCATTATATTTTGTTAGAAATCTAGAAAAATCTACATAGCAATTTGTTATGTAGCTCATATTAATTCAAATGCAATTTAGATCAAAATTGTCTTTCTAATAATTTAGAGCACTATATTTTTAGGCTCATAAATACTGGGAATATCATGTTAATGGGGAACTTTAGGCTCATAAATGTTGGCAATATCATGTTAATGTGGAACATCAATGCTCAAACCTACAGAAACCAAGTTATTCTTTTAAGTAACTATTCCAACCCTAACCCTTTCTGGTTAACGAAAACCTTGATTAGACTAGAAGGCACAATAGAAGTTTTGAAGATCCGGGAGAAAATACATTCGGCTCATAGTTAGCCAAGCTTTGTAGCAGACAATTTTTTATAATCTATAATGGCCGCATCCAAATTCAAGTAGGATGACTTGCATTCTTGGTCTTGGAAGCAGTGTGGTAGATTATGTCAAATTTATGATATCTCTTTGTACAACGAAATATTAAATTTTGACATCATAAACAACCTTGAGCCTTATTCGAATCATAGTCCAAATTCGAGTAGGATAATTTGCATTATTGGTCTTGGAAGCAGTGTGGCAGATTATGCCATTTGTGATATCTCTCTGTACAATTAAATAATAAATTTTGACATTATAAACAACCATGAGCCTTATTCGAATCATAGACTTTAATTATAACACTCATCCTTGCCATGCATAATGAACCCATAGAGGAACTTTCTCAAATCCAAAAGCACTTGGTCTTTGATAGAAATAATACGGCTGGCTTTCTAAACAATTTAATGAAGAATTTGATCCATCTTCTAATAAGGCCAATATAGAAGACCTCTATCATAATTTTACTACTTACCTCTTTTCTTCCATCAACAAGTTCTTTCTCAAAAAATTTAGTAAAAGGGATAACATAAGAACCAACCCTTGATATGATAACAAGTGTAAGCATGCGCATAGAGAAATTAAGGAAGCTACCGATGAGTCCCTAAAAACCAACAATATAAATAAAAGACCGAAAAAGCTTTTACACCTATCTAAGACAACTCCTAAGAAATTTTGGAGGAAAATTATAACTTGTAAAACTAAAGAAAATAATAACATCTCTTTGGAGAACTGGAACTCGTATCTTAAAAAACTTTACAAATCACCAGATGTCATGGATAACATTCAATCCCTCTTTACAACTGAGCAAGTATTTTCTTTAGAAGACATAGACTTTGGGATTAATCGCCTAGCTAATGGAAAATTTAAATACGTTGAAGGGTACCAAGCAAAAATCCTAAGAATTGGAGCACCCATCCTCATCCCCCTACTTTCACAATCTCTTTAATCTAGCAAACAAGCATGGCTTCCCTAAGCCTTGGACTCATAGCCTTATAGTTCCTATTTTAAAAGTGAAGATAAATATAACCCCTTGTACAGTCTTATCAAACTATCACGATTAGTTCTCTTTTAGCCAAACTATATTGCATTATTCTGGAAAAGAAGATTAGCATATGGCTAGAAAATGAAGGAAAGCGGGCTAAAGGCCCCATTTACTTTAGAAGGCACCGTCGCACCACTCAACTACAAATCACCTTGTTACATTTAGGATATTGAGGAGGAATGTCATAATAATAAATCTAATATTCGATGTTGTTTCATGGAATTTGAGGAAAGCTTTTGATACAATGCCTAGAAAGAACCTATGGAATAGATTAGAAAAGTTAAAGGTTCTTATCGAACTGAGAGCTGCGACTATAAGGTTATATGAGAACGACAAATTGGTAAATTCAAAAACATTGAGGTATAGTCGCAAGATATTAAATGTAATATAGGTGTTAGGCAAGGGTGTCTCCTCTCCCACTGCACTTTTTGGAATTTACATTGATAAGATAGAAGGTTGTTTAGAAGAAGCAGGTTGTGTTGGCACGAACTTAGCAGGAATAGTCATCATGGTTTTTCTTTTGATATATTTCTTAGGGCAAGGTAACCCTCTGATCTTGAGAATCAGTTAAGAATTTTCAAGAATTTATGCTCCAATATGGGCATGGGTGTTAACACCGACAAAAAAAAAAAAGTCATGATTATCAAACCAATAAGGGTACTTATGAACATTTTGTATATGAAAACAAAAACTTAGAGGAAGTAGCTTCTTATAAATATCTAGGAATCAATTTCCATCACAAGCTCAATTGGAACTATTGCATCGAGAATAGGATTAATGGAGGGTGGAAATCCTACTTCGGTCTTGAAAACAATTGTAAATCAACAAACATTGTGATGTGGGACATAAAGAAATTCTGCTTTAAAACACTCGTCACTCTCGTTATCTTATATGGTTGAGAGGCGTGGGAATGCAACATTTCTAGAGAATATTGGAGAATAATTGAGTAAATCCAGAAGTAGTTTATTGCTTATATAATCTTAAAATTAAGAGCAATACGCCCTATCATATTCTCCTTGAAGAGGTGAGGCTTTGCCCTATTGAAAGCATGGCTATGATTAGATATTTAATGTACAAGCACAAATTAAACAATATAGGAGACCATTGACTTCCTAAAACCACCTATGCCTTAAGCTGGGGTGGCTTAAAAATGCCACGAGTTGGTTAAATTATTGGGGAATTAACGAAACTGTCACTTTGCAAAATATTGATAACATTAAAAATATTATTACTTCTTAGTTCAAAGAGAAAATGTGGTGCAAGGAAGATTTAGAGGTCTCAAAGAAAAAAATTATCATTTCCAAGATTAGAATGAACTCTCATGAGCTTTGTAATGAAATTCGGCGCTGGAAAACCCCTAAAACTTCATGGGCCAAAAGAATTTGTTGCGACCTATGAGTGTTGAAGATGAAAATCACTTTCTCTTAGAATTCCCTGCCTACACCCACATTAAACTCAGATCCATGATCTTTGCTTCAACAATGACCTTTATAGCCTTCTAACTCCTCAAAAATATGGCGAGCTAGGGATTCTCCTCTTCAAGCTTTTTGAGCATAGGAATAATATTTTAAAACAAATCAAATAATTTATGTACTGTGTTTTCTCTTAAGGTTTGATAGACCAAATTTAGTCTGAGTGACGTTAAAAACCATCATTACCATCATCATCATATTATTATTATTTTATATTTAATTAATTTAACTTACTTGTTAACTCAAAATTAAATTATTTAAATTTAATAAATAATAATATTAAATTTAAAAATTTAAATAAAAAAATATCATATTTATTTAACACCCGCATTTTGCTCCCTATGAACTATGAACTCTTCATCGAGAAAATAAATCAAATTTATTTAATGAATATTTTCATATATTAAAGATATTTAGCACCATTTTGTTCCATATGAACTATTTCATCGAGAAAAGTTAAAAAACAAAAAATCAAATTTATTTAATAAACCTTTTCCTATAAAAGAAATTTATAAATAAAAAAGATAACATCTACATTAAAATATATCATATCACATAGAGTGGTTATTAGATGCCGGATTTGTAAGGATGCTAAAAGAGAATTGGATTGTATATGACAATTCTTCTCAGGAGTCTTTTTCAAGGCATTTTCCAAATAATCTGAAGAAAAAAATAAATAAATAAATCTTGTTTAATTAAATGGCCGGTCAATAAGAAAGAAGTTGATGGCAGAGCTTTAAAAAGTAGCTGGTGGAGAAGTTTACTGAATGGGTTCGGTTATTTCTCCAAAAAAACATATGAAATTCTTGGCCCTATACGTTATCAGAGTTGAGCCAAAAGAGAAGGGCCCTATGGTTGTCTTGTGGAGACGAGAATATCATTATGTTAAGGGAGTAAATTTTCTATCCGACCATTTGCACCGATCGGATGACCAGCAATGCGTGATGTTAAAGCTCACACGAGCCATGTCATCCAATCGGTGCAAATGGTTGGATAGAAAGTTTACTCCTTATGCTAATCATAGAAAAAAGATAAATTATATTTGAAAGATTACTAAAAATATGGTTATCTTGGGGAGATGAGAATATAAAATTCTTTCATCATTATATCAATCATAGAAAAAACATAAATTATATTTGAAAGATTACTAAAAATATGGGTGAAGATGTTGAAGGTTTTGAAGATAGCCATGGAAAGTATTAATCATTTTGAAACCCTTTTCAAGGATGAAGAGAATATATCCTTGCCCGAGATTATGAAGATTGCATAGAACTTCTTTTTGAATGTATTAAATGGTGATAATGAAATGATGATGGAAGGCGTTTCCCTTAGTGAACTACAAGAAATTTTGGTTCAATTTGAAAAAGATAAGAGCTTGGGTCCAAATGGGCTTTCATTGGAATTTTTTATAAGGCTATTTGATGTGTTAGCTTAGGATTTACAACAAGTTATTAAAGAATTTAGATCCTATGGGAAGGTTCTAGCTATTTTTAACTCGAACTTTATAGCCTTAATTCCTAAAATTGATTCTCCAAAGGGTTTTCAGGATTTTAGGCCTATTTCTCTCTATAACTGCATATATAAAATCATAGCTAAAGTTTTATCCACAAGGATTAAGAAATTTTTAAGTAATTATGTTTCTCGAGAGAAGTTCGGTTTCCTTCCTGGTCGCTAGATCCCTGGGGTCGTTGGTGTTGTTCGGGAAGGTATGTATTCAATGAAAAGTAAAAAATAAAAAAATGTGGTGATTTAAATAGATCTATCTAAGGCTTATGACATGGTGAATTGGATTTACTTAAGGGTTTCTCTTTCTCATATGGGGTTTGTTGTTCCGTTCATATCATGGATGATGGGGTGTCTCTCTTCTGTTTCATTTTCTATCCTTATATATGGATCTGCGTCATCTTTTTTTAGATCAAGTTAGGGCATTAGACAAGGTTGTCCTTTATCTTTGCTTATTTTCCTTATAGTGGGAGAAGGTTTAGGTAGGGGCATATTAGTAGCGTGAAATAGAGGGGATCCAACTAGGATATAGAGATTTGCTATGGTTAACACATATATTGTTTGTTGATGACATGATACTCTTTTTAGATGGCTCTTTCAGGGATTTGGAGAATACGGTACGATATTCTAATGAGTTTTTGTGGGGCTTATAGTATGAAGGTAAATACAGGAAATTCCAAAATCATAGCTATGATGGGATGTGTTATTTCTCAATACTATGTTTCCTTATACTAGAGCTCCAATTGAAGAGCGTTTGAAATATTTGGTTTTTCGATTAAATCTTAGTTCTTATGTAAATAAGGATTGGCAATGGCTTATATCAAAATGTGAAGGCATGATTATAAATTGGATTCATAAATAGCTTTCAAAAGGAGGGAAAATAGATCTAGTTAAAACTATTTTAGAAGCAAGTCTTGTTTACTAGATGTACTTTTGGATCCCAGCTAGAATTCTTTAAAGAAATAGAAAGTTGTGCTTTAGATTCTTCTGGTAGTGGGGCAGAATCAACAAGGAATGGTTTGGATCAAATGGAAAGCATTGGCACTTCCTAAAAGTTGTGGTGGTTGAGGGTTTAAGATTCCAGTGTTGTTTTCAAAAGCTCTTGCAACAAAAAGTGTTTGGAAAATAATTCAGGGAACCAGATTATGGGTTCATATTGTAGTACATCGGTATATATATCCACGATCTATGTTGGATTAGGTTCATAGTCCATCTAAAGGACATAGGAATGTGTGTGTGTGTGTGTGTGTGTGTGTGTGTGTGTGTGTTGGAAAGTAGTTCTCCATGCCTTTGATCTTATAGGATCTGGTTTATCCTAGAAGGTGGGTGATGGATTATCTATTCGGTTGGGCACGGATCTGTGGGTGGGTTGTAAATGGAGACATATTCTTCATGTTCATATAACTGATTTTCTTAAGAATCATGGATATACTTCTCTCAATAATATTGTTGATCCAAGAGCCTCTACATTTAGGGGCAAAGGTTGGTTAAATGTTGAAGATGTAGGACTAGCAGATTATGACAGGAATTTATGCAATGAGTATATTGCAAATTTAAATGCTAGCAATGTTGGGATAACTGGGAACGATTATTCATTGGTTTGGAGTTTTTCTCCTACTGGGAATTACTCTCCAAAATATGGGTACAAAGATTTGATTAAGGACCAAGAGATCATTGAACTGGTCTGGTGGTGGCAAGTAGTTTGGAAGTTTAAGTGTCCAATGAAGTCAAATATTTTTTGTGGTTCATGCTTTCAAACAAATCTATAACATGGGATGTGTTAAGAAGAAAAGTGAGAGCGGGTCCTGGTAGATGTTATCTTTGTAAAAATGTTGAAGAATCAAATTTCCATATAGTTGTGGAATGTGTTTATACTAGGACTATCTAGACAAAAATTGGAAAAAAACTAAAATTGGTAAATTTGTGGAAAGGGCAATATGTGGAACAATGTTTAAAGGAGTGGAGTATAAAAGAAGATTTAAAAGATTATAAATCTCTTCCACTGATTTTTACATGGGGTATATGGACATCCAAAAACTATTGTTGTTTTGAAGATAAGTTTGTTCAATCGATACAGAGTGCTTATCAAAGTATAGGCATTTTGCATTAATTTCCTCAAGACAATGTAAAGATTAAAGCAAGACTGGTGTCTTAGGAAGAAAATGATCATTCCCTTCTGTGGGGCTATTTTGACAGTGCGACTCGAGGGGATCCAAGGATAAGTAGGGCAAGAAGTTTTCTCTACTTTTCAATTATGCAAAGGTATAGTTTCAAAGCTGGAATTGGGACTGGAATAAACAACTATGCAGAATTAAGTGCGATAAGGCTTCTATTGCGGCCAGAAATGAAGCATGACGAAAAAAACTTACAAATTTTTGGAGATTCTCAAATATTAATTAAGTGGATTAGTGGTCAAAATCAGATACATAATATAATAGTCGGTTCTACTCTTGGAAGAGACTCATAGACTAATTGCACTTTTTGGAAAATGTGCAGATAAAGCATATATATAGGGAGTGCAATGGATTGGCAGATGAGCAGGAAAATGATGAAGTACATATGCAGGAAGGATCTCGGTTCATAACTGAACATAAAAATTGTTGTTCAAATAGCTGATTTCATGATTTTATTTGAGTTTTTGTGTTTTTATATTTTGCAAAGATATGATTTTATGCTGGCTTCTTTGTTTTCTCGGAAGAAAAGAAGGAGAGAACAATTGCTTGAACTAGTTTTTTTTTCGGAGCGGGGGGGGGGACATAGATCCATACTTTTGTAACTATGGGTGATGTTATGTGATCCTAAACCAAATTATGGATGGATAAAAGATTGGAATATTTTGGCCTTGAAGACCTGTAAATATGTGGTCTTTGAATGAATACACATATGAACATGGATATGGATACTTATGGATAGTTGTTTTATGACAATTATGTGATGTTGTTTGGTTAAAAACTAAACATGTCAGATATCCATCATGTATACCATGAAATCATTTGAGGAATGTAATCCTTTTTTAAATAAAAGATTGTGATTTTTCCCTGTGGAAAAAAAATATCATATCAAATAACAGAAACACTAACACAATTATCATGATGGTTTGTTTTTATATATATTTTTTCCTTCCAAAAAAATTGTGTTTATATTTTATAAAGACAATTTAAATACATTATTCAAGATTTTCAAAAATAACAATTCTACAACTTTCTCTGCAACACATTGCAAATAATACTAAAATCTATCTTTAAAACTTTTGCTAAGTATATCGTTGTCAAAAAAGCATGACTAGTATAATCTTGTGGATAGACATATCCAAAATTGCAAGAGCAAGTTTTGTATAAACTCTATATTGCAAATATATAAAACATGTAGGTGATTAACATGATATTCTATAAATTATAATATTGAAGAACAAAACCTCCATGTATAAGCTTATGTTTTTTATTAACAGTTCATCTCAAATATGACCAAAAGAATTATGTAGATAAACAACATATCCCATATTGTATAGCACAGTGCTATAGATAAACTTAAATAACTATGGGCAGAGAAACCTACCTATAGGTATCAAACTTGGCATATGCATTCACATGGTTCTTATATAAAATGTAGCCGTTAGTAAGCCTAAAGTTTTGATTCTCATTGAGACTATGTATTTTATCCAAAAATAAATAAAAAATGGAGAGTGGTAGTAATCGTGTTCCAATCCGTTTTGTTTTCTCCTTAAGGTGTCATTTCCCTATAGTGAGTTGAAAGACCACCCAAAGTCACCTAAAATAAAATTCCTTTCCATGTATATGTGTGACACAATAAGATTTGTGAACAGAGTGTTGATCCTCCATATCTCCTCTATATGTAGTATTGACATGTATGTTCTTTTTTAATACATCAAACCGCATTTAAGGAGTCTCTATAAACCTGTAATTCCTCAATTCCTTTCTCTGAAGCTAGTTGAAGCTAGTTAAATAACAATGACTTGGTATTGGTAGCGATAGAATTCGAAGTTAAGAGAGTATTTGGCATATATTGATAGGGTAAAATTAATTAAATGCTTAGTATTTATAATTTTAAATTTGTAAAGATGGATAAGAGTGGAGTTTTAAGTAGAATAGTTGATGTTCACAATGTAGTTTATTCATGAATTATTAATATAAGAATGAAACAAAGTCTTCTAGTATTTGTAACTTCAATTGGTAAGATATTGACAACATTCATGAATCTTCAATCTATATATTTTTTTATATAAATAAAGATAAACTCAGAATTCATGAATAGCAATGACTTAGTAAACCAAGACAAAGTAAAAAAATTTAATACACAAAACATGATTCATTTCAAACAAATTTGTGACTATTATTTTACCATAAGCCTATACATGTGTTAGACTAGATATTTAAACTTTATTTTCACATTGGTATATTATATATTTCAAATTTAAAATATGTTTTAAGTTGCTTACAATAAAAAATAAATGTTACTTTAAAATTTTGAAGTGATAAGTATATTAACAAACTTATTCATAATTAAATAATAATATTATGATTAAAACATATCATGTCAATTAAGACTATGGTTAATTAATATAAAAATTACCACTTTGAAAATTATTTACAAAGAGTTTTTTTTAAGATTATTTACACATAGTTAAATGTGTAGTAATATTTGTCTTGGTTATATGTTACTTAGATAAAAATATAATGCATATAAGTTATTAATTAGTAATATAAGTTATTAATTAGTAATATAAGTATGACTAAAACTATAAAAATATATCAACTATCATCTAAAATTAGATTAAAAAAATTAACTTTAAGATTTTTATGATGGATGATTTTAATGTAAAGCATGGAGATTCACAAGCATAAGAATGATCTAATATAGGGTTATTAATAAGTGAATTTATTATGTGTGGATATACATTGATAACCCACTTTACTCAAATAAATTAGGGTGATATTTTTCAATATAATTGACGTGAGTGTTATTATATAATTGATATGTTATGTAATTGTTATGATATGTATTTAGTATATATTTTTACCATATTTTAAAGCATTTTTTTATTTCAAAGATTCAAAACAAATGCATAATAAAGTAAATAAAAATATAACATACTAAGTGTTATGTAGACATTTAGTCATCATAATCAATAAAAACATCATAAATATACTATAAGTTAAGGAGAAATCTAAAAATTCAAGGATTTGGTTGGTTCAGTGACTTTTTCATCAAATCTAGTGAATTTTTAATGCATAAATAGATTTAGTATTCTCAAATACTTAAGACATCCAAATTATACAAGTTTAAACAATGTTTTTTGAGATTTTAACCCCAAATACTCTAAAACGCCGAAATTATACAAGTTTAAACAAAGTTTTTTAAAATTTTAAAAATTTCTTTAAAAAATTCTATAAAAAATTGTATCAAAAAAATGTTAAAAAAAATCTATAAAAAATTGTATAAAAAAATGTTATCAAAAAAAGATGAAATCATCAAACATTTAAACTACACTATAAGTTAAGGTACCCCTAAACAATATGTCTTATGTGAATTGAATTTGATAAATATGAATAAAAAACAGCATTAGAAACACTAAAAATCATGTTATTATAGATTTTAATTAAGGATAATCATTATTTTTTATTATTTAAATATTTTTAATCTGAAAAACATGACAAGTGATAAAAAAAAATTATAAATTTAACAATAAATTTAAATTTATTTTAAAATCAAATCTATTAAATATCAACTAAATTCAATATATTGAACTTAATTATACTACGACGTGACATATCTCCCTAGATAAACTTGTGAGTACATCTGCCATCTTAATTGTGAGTACATCACCCTATTCTTCTAGACATATCTTCCTTGCAGCAGCAATCACCCTGTCATGAAAATAGCATATTTTAGACCATTTTGTGTTTAATAAAGTAACACAAACTGTATCAATACATGCATTCTGTAAAATGAACTCTAAACAATTTTAATGCATGAAAAGAAAAAATGATAATGCAAAGAAAATCCTACAAATTCGTATCTTGAAATCCGCTAAATCCACTATCCAAGCTAAAATCACAAGCCCAAAAAACAGACTCTATATCTCAATCCATGCCAAATCTGGACTAACTCGAAATCCTCCGAAGAAAGCATGAATCACAGCAATGTAACCGCTAATCCGAACCCTAAACTGCGCTCCTCATCTCGGAGAAAAATAGACTCGACCAAAACCCACGAAACAAATCCGCCATCATAAAATAGAGTAAAAGCACATAAAAAAGGCAGAAAAACCCTCTCGGTGAGCAGAACTACTAAGCATTGGGCGAAAACAAAACTCTCATCGATGGGCGGAAGCATTATAAGCATCGGACGATTAGTTCGCTAAGGAAGCGCAACGGCAGAAAACAATCAAACTACGGCTTCCGCAATCAAATGAAAACTTCGGCAATCAGAGGTTATAAATATTACGTATCAGCAGCTCAAGAAACAAGATAATCCACAATTTCGGTAAGACAAAGCTGAAAGATTCTGCAATGTCGGTGGTATGCCGCCCAAGTCGCGTATCAGAAATTGGGAACACTATTCAATAAACACATCGGCATCGACGAGTGGAAGGACTAATGCATCGGCGCGATAGTTCACTTAGCAGCCGCAACGACAAGTAGCATACAAACTATGGGTTCCGTGTCAACAGAAAATCATCGGCGATCGGAGACTCTTAAGACTAAGTATCAGCGACTCAAACAACAACATTTCCGCAGTGTCGGCAATGCAAAGGACAAGACCTCCGATTAATAGCCAAAAACCGTTCTGATAGCGAAAAGAAAACAAAAATAATGAAAAGCAAAAAGTTTAAGCAATAAACCACGGAATCGGCAAGAAAAATAACTATCCATCGGAACGTTCTCCATTTGCCCTCCGAAACGGCAGCAACATAGAAAACTAATGCCCCGATTCATTCATCAACAGACATCCGGTATGTATAAAGTCAAAAAGAATTTAAACAATAAAACCAAAAGACCACTTAAAGCGCATTGGCGAAAAACAGGATTGTCCATCAGCGGCATAGAGAACTAATGCCCCAATTCGTTGTTCAACTGACTTCCGACAGCGATCATCGGAAAAATCAAAACAAATGTTAAGTACTCAAATAAACCGAAATGCTTTTTAGCTGGGCGATGGAAATATTAGTTCACTCAACCTCTGACACAATGGAAACAGTCAACTCATCATCCAACAGTGATAAAAATCAGCAAAATCAGACTTCAAGCTCCAAACATTCAATCAAAACTCCACAGTTCTTATGTATTAGCTAGCCAAAAAGAAATTATAGATCATTCAACTTTCGAAATGAAGGAAACAGTTGGCCTCAATTCAACCTTAAAATTGTAGCAAAGGAAAAAAAGAGTTCAAGAATCCAACTAATCTCAGACAAGATAAAATCAAAAGGAGGGTCCAAAATTTTAAAAATTTGGGAAATAGTTGCAGCTGCAACAATTGGCGACTACCTGGTGAACACAGATCTCTGGAAAATTTCTTCCTTAAGTAACAGACTGTTTAACAATAAAACCAACATGTTGAATTCTTCTAGATGTCTGGATTACCCAAATGGCACATATGTACTTTAATCATTATTGATAGTCCAATTTAGGGATAATGGGAACCAAGATTTAAAAGTCTAGATAACTCTTTTAAGGCCAGGAATATGAGTTTCATTTTTTACCTCTGTCTTCGGGTGGCTCCTAGCTTGGACACCACAGGATTGTAACATATGGTAAACAAAAATATTCGTTTGTTCCTCATTCCCATGCCATTTTGCACTTTTGTGCTTTTCGACTTTTTTGTCCTTTCTGAGTCCTCTTGCATGCCTTTCTTTCTGAATTTTTTATTCGGGCTCCTCTATCCATAGTGTCCTTTTGTGTGAGGGATGTATTTAATTTTCAGCTCACAGACGGAGAATAACTTTGGCAACTTTGTACTCATATGATTCAGTACTTTGTTTTGATACATATTACTTTCTTAGGATTTTTTTTTACTCTTATTTTCCTTTTTGGCTTTCAATTCTTGACATGGGATCATTTATATATAATATACTATTTACCCTGCTTCCTTTCCGTGGGTCTTTTGCTGTCACCCCCTAAGACATTTTTAAATGTGAGATGGATGGAGCCTCGAAATAGTATTCCAGACCTTTTGATCCTGAGTTATTTTACAAGGATTAAGTAGGACTTCAATGTGTTCATAGCCATTTAGGAAAACTGTTAAACTAGAAGAAATTTTTTCAGATAAGACAATAGTACACAGTCTTATAATCAAGGATTTTAGTTAATCCGGAATTCTGAGGCTCTCCATACAACCAAAATTTTGCTTCGTTTATTGAAATCAATCAAAATCTAACTAAAAACAAACAGAAATAAAATAAATCACAACAAAAATAAACAACCAAATCAGTTTATTTATGTACAAGATAATCAAGAAATAAAAATCAAGAAAAATAAAATTTGAAAACTAAACCACTAACTGGTCAGTTCTTTGCCCACCCCTGTTTATCTGGCAACTTGTAAGTTGAGGGGCTAGGCTTGACTAAAAAAAACCTACCCATTATCTAACCCTACAGTACTCAAATCAAAAACTACACCTGAAACTAAGTCTACTATTTTACAATCAAAGCTCATCAGCCCGTGAAAATCGAAGGAGATCGAGCTGGGTGTCTGGTGTACTACTAGCTTCTTTCGCTTGGTAGTTTCCTGCTTCTAGCTCAGTTAGATAATTTCCCCACATCGAATTCACTGGTTCATTTTTTTTCTTCCAATTGAGTAACATTGTGCTTCATGTGGGGCTCTCTTAATATTTTTATCTGATTTGGACTTCCCTTATGAGGCAACCACAGATGTGACCAATCTAATGCGAAGTATCCATTTAGCCTTGCTAACTAGTCTCGATTCAAAACAAGTCCATAAACATCAGGGATGTCGGCTACTACAATATCAATGTACTAACATACCTTTTCATTTGCAGATAAGCGAATCAGAACATTTTACATTTCCCTGACTACTTTCACAGTGGTCCTGTCTAGCTGAATAACCTACCAGGTAGTTGGTTTAGGTTGTCCATTGATCTTCTTGCAGACCGAAAGTGGCATAACATTGACTGCTGCCCCTGAGTCTACTAAACAATTGTGCACATTATGGTTTAAAATCTCAAAAGTCGGGAGGAATGGTGGGGTTTTAAACCTAGCCTTACCTCCCACACTTGCTTCAACAATTTCTTCTATAGGTTGGTTGTTAGTGGGAAGCTTTTCCTCTGGTACTTCAAGTGCTTTTAACAATTTTTCTTTTTGTTGAGGCACATTACACATTTCAAACAGTGAGATATTTGCCTTATCCCTTTTAATATCTTCAACAATATCATACTCCATCTTATGTTCTTTGAGATTCTTTTTTACATTATCAATCTTCTCTTTAACAAGATTAACAGGCATGTTGATTTGTTTCAGATCTTGACTATTAATGGTAAATTCAGGTATTTTATCAGTTGTGTTGTTCTTCTGTATTTTCTTCATATTCTCTTGAAATTTCTTAATCTTCGGAAGTATTGAATTGTCTTTATTTAACAAACCTTGACTTCTCGTTGTCACATTTGTTTCTGATGTTTCTTCTTGTTTCAGTGAACCTTCATCTTCTGTATCAAATAGTTTGACACAGTCCCATAAAACCAAAGCATCCTCTTCTTGTTTTTCTATGGGTTTATTATTTTTTTCTTCTTCATCAGCTTCTGTTAGTTTGGAATCCAATAGTTGATTCATTACTAATGTCATCGAATTTATCCATTGGGGACAATTTTTCTCAAAATGGGGCTGCTGATGAAAGGTGCAAAAATTATCCATACCTACCACCGATAAATTCATTGATGCAGGACTATGTGGAGGAGGTTTAGATTGATTTTTGTCTTCTCTCCTTTTATAGTAAGGCTTATATGCTTTATGAGCCTCCTTTTCTTTTTCCAAATATATCACTCTATTGGATAGTTTATGCATCATCTTCAACATTCCTTCAAAATCATGTGACTACTCCTCCTTAGGCTTAGTCAATAATAAGGCTTTCTTACCAAAAAAAATTTCTCCCAACTGCTCAGGATAATCTTCTATCCTCTCTTTTTCAGCTTCTACTCTCTCAACTTCTTCATAAGTTTCTGATAACGTAGGTTTGACTGTCATCTTGGCAAACATGGCCAAGTCAGGCCCTAGAACTGAAGTATAGTATTCAATCAGAACTTTATTAGAGGGCTTATCAGCTGCAGAAATTTTTTTAAGATAAGCAGCAAACCTTTGAGTGAAACTATGCACTTTTTCTTTTCTTTCTTTCTTTAAAGCGCATAACCTTTTCATTAGAGCTGCATGAGTTTTCTGGGCTGCATATTTACTTCTGAATATTCTTTCAAATGTGTCCCAGTCTGTGATTGAATTTGCAGACAGAGAAAAATACCATGAGGCTGCTGCTCCTTTCAGGGTACGTGGAAACAATCTGTAGACTACATCTTCATGTTCTCCAGCCCTTAGTCCTTCTATAGCCAAGTAAAAACTTTTCAAATGATCGTCTACCAAGATTTTTTCACTGGGTCAAACTTAGGCAACATTTTCTCAAAAGCTTAAGGCAAATCATGCAAAGGAGGTGCCAGTTTTAAAGGTGACCTAGCCTTCCAAGCAGGTGGTGGATTTGGTGGGTTGGGTGGCTGATTTTTGTTTACATTAGCCATGATTTTGAGTGGAGAATGAGGTGGTGAATGAACAGGGGTATGAATAGGTGAATAGTAAGGTGTATCTGGGTCCAACTGATTCAGAGGTTGAACAAATTCCTGTAAGACTGTTTCTACCAATTCTTCAAAATCTTCAACCAACACTGCGTCTTCCAATATAGGGCAGTCTTTCTTCCAATACTCCCTTCTGGGTAAGGCAGGGATAATCAGTAATCCACCGATCTTCTTCGCATAAGCCCTAGTAATTCTTCTCAAATCGTCAACTACTTCGTTATCGACAGAATACAAATGCTCTTTACCCTTCTCTTCAGGAATTGGATTGGGAAACAAACTGCTCTCTGAACTGTTACCGGTGGAGTAATTTCAAGGAAATGGGTTTCCTCGGCCAGCCATGCACTGATTTCCCTCCTTCTAGCGCCAAAAATTGTTAGGGCCTGGAAAATCGCAGGTAACAACAGTTAGGGATTCTCCCCAATAAACGTTCCCAACTAGCCCGTTATCGTTTGGTGTGAGGAATCTGTTCAGTTTACGGTCTGGCTACCGTAGGTCAAGTAACAATTGAAAGGTTTTACCGGTTACGTCCCGGTCCACCATGTATATTTTTAGTTTTTTTGTTTAAGTATGATATGCAAGTGCCTATCTAAAAATGTAGATTGATAGAGATAACGAGGAGCGGTCACAATGTGATGTGCAGGTTCTTACCTCTCGTCTTAACTCTCTCGCATCTAAATCACACACAACAATAAAACTAAAACTAACTAACTAACCTATCCCTAGGAAGAAAAATTATCGTTTATCAATGAGTAATGTATTTATGTGCATGCATTAAGAAAAATCACAGATAGTTGTTACTTATTTCAGAACACATGAACATTAATAGATAAATGAACAACAAGATAGCTTATTGTTTATGAAAAGCCTTCATTACTCACAGTGGAAATTTCATAGAATAAACTAGAGTGCATTCATAACAAGAACATGGGTTCAAAGAGTTAGAATGATCTCACAGTTAATGGACATAAGCTGAAAACTAAATAGTTCACATTCAACATATCCATAGCACAGCATTTGAAAAATTCCACCAAGCTTTCTCCAACGGGAAACTTGTAATTCTTTATTGTAAAAGGAAATAGTTCTTCTTACAACATACTCTCACAAATCTATCTGGGAAAAATTCCCTTCCTACATCTAACTCTCCCATATTTATACAAAACAGCAAAACCTTTAGGCTGCCCCCCAGTGACCTTTGGGCTCCCCCGACCGTTCAATCCCACAATTTTTCTCTTTAGTGAGTAATGTACAATACGTTACATTAAATTAAAATTTAATAGCACTTTTATAAAGAGGGACCAGCTTGGTCATTTATGAACTTTTCCTGAGCCTAGGCCTCTGCTGCTTTGATCTGTTGAGATATCAGACCCTCACTTTCTCCTTCGCTTTCTTCATCTCTGCTTCTTCATTTTCTTTCTCTTCCTTCATTGTTTCCTCCTTTCTTCTGCTTTGTTCTTCTAGACATATCTTCCTTGCAGCAGCAATCACCCTGTCATTAAAATAGCATATTTTAGACCATTTTGTGTTTAATAAAGTAACACAAACTATATCAATACATGCATTCTGTAAAATGAACTCTAAACAATATTAATGCATGAAAATAAAAAATGATAATGAAAAGAAAATCCTACAAGTTTGTATCTTGAAATCCGCTAAATCCACTGTCCAAGCTAAAATCACAAGCCCGAAAAACAGACTCTTTATCTCAATCCAGGCCGTATCTAGACTAACTCAAAATCCTCTGAAGAAAGCATGAATCACAGCAATGTAACCACTAATCCGAACCCTAAACTACGCTCCTCATCTCGTAGAAAACTAGACTCGACCAAAACCCACAAAACAACTCTGCCATCATAAAATAGAGTAAAAACACATAAAAAAGGCAGGAAAAACCCTCTCGGTGAGCAGAACTACTAAGCATCGGGCGAAAACAAAACTCTCATTGGCAGGCGGAAGCACTATAAGCATCAGACGATTAGTTCGCTAAGGAGCTGCAACGGCGGAAAACAATCAGACTATGACTTCCGAAATCAAATGAAAACTTTGGCGATCAAAGGTTATAAAGATTATGTATCGGCAGCTCAAGACACAAGATAATCTGCAATTTTGGCGAGACAAAGCTGAAATCTTCCGCAACGTCGGTGGTATGCTACCGAAGTCGTGTATCGAAAATTGGGACCACTATTCAATAAACACATCGGCGTTGGCGAGTGGAAGGACTAATACATCGGTGAGATAGTTCACTCAGCAGCCACAACGACGGGTAGCAAACAGACTACGGGTTTCGCTTCAACAGAAAATCATCAACGATCGAAGACTCTTAAGACTAAGTATCAGGGACTCAAACAATAGCGTTTTCGCACTGTCGGAAATGCAAAGGACAATGCCTCTGATTAATAGCCAAAAACCGTTTCTATAGCGAAAAGAAAACAAAAATAATGAAAAGTAAAAAGTTTAAGCAATAAACCACGAAATCGGCAAGAAAAATAACTATGCATCGAAACATTCTCCATTTGCCCTCTGAAACGGCGACAACATAGAAAACTAATGCCCTGATTCATTCATCAACAGACATCTGTTAGCGATAAAGTCAAAAATAATTTAAACAATAAAACCAAAAGACCACTTAAAGCGCATCGGCGAAAAACAAGACTGCCCATCGGTGGCATAGACAACTAATGCCCCGATTCGTTGTTCAACTAAGTTTTGACAGCGATCATCGAAAAAATCAAAACAAACGTTAAGTACTCAAATAAACCAAAATGCTTTTAAGCTGGGCGACAGAAATATTAGTTCACTCAACCTTCAACACAGCGGAAATAATCAACTCATCATCCAACAGCGATAAAAATCACCAAAATCATACTTCATGCTCCAAACATTCAATCAAAACTCCACAGTTCTTATGCATTAGCTAGCCAAAAAGCAATTATAGATCATTCAACTTTTTAAATGAAGGAAACAGTTGGCCTCAATTCGACCTCAAAATTGTAGCAGAGGAAAAACAGAGTTCAGGAATCCAACTAATCTCAGACAAGATAAAATCAAAAGGAGGGTCCAAAATTTTAAAAATTTGGGAAATAGTTGCAGCTGCAACAGGTGTTTAAAACAAAATTTTAAAAAATAAAAAAGTGCAAAACAAAATTTTAAAAAATAAAAAAGTGCAGGCTAACTTAACAAAAATGGTCATCCCCAAGTAAGGTAAGAGGAAAACTAAGAAAACTATCTTTGATTCGTGAATGAATGATGCCAGATTCCTTAATATCATCACTAGTAGCAAGTTATTATTGAAGAAGATGGCATATGGTGAAAGGGGGTAAATGGTACTAGTCGGTTTAAGGGGGTAAATGGTACTAGTCGGTTTAAGGGGGTAAATGGCCACCCCATCACTTAACATTAACTCATTTTATTTTTCAAATTATGAAATTTTGTTTTTTGTTTTTATATATATATAATGGGGATCAAGTTTGATGAGATTAATTCATGTTATTTTTCAAATTATGAAACTATTTTTTTTTTAAATGTGGATCAAGTTTGATGAGAATGGGTATCCTAATTGAATCAAGCTTATATTATAAACCAAAAAAATCAAAACTTCAAAACTCTAGTCATTAAGGAAGCTTCTAAAAAGCTTTATGCACTCAAAATGGCTTTTTGGAAGGGTTACCAATCTTAATAGTATTAAACAAGAAATTGTAAAGCACCGTCATACTGTTTTCTAGTCCTTGGGTGATTGATGCATGGAAGTTGGCCTTGTAGACATGTAATAACATCATCTCAATGGAAATCTTCCCCAAATTGAAATAATATGTGACTAGGAGCTAGTTAACCCTAGCTGAGATGGTGAAAGTATTGATGGTGATGGTTGATGATAAGTAGTAAGACCAAGATGGGCATGATGAAGAGCATTGTTAGAAGTTGCATCCAGAGTAAAGACCAAAGAACTTTTGTGGCAAAGGGAAGCATAAGATTGTTGCTACATCTCAAGAAAACTTGGGAGCTGATTCAGGTGATGAAGAGATGATCACAACAATTGGTTTACAATGTAACCATTTCTCTCATGCTAGTTCAAGTTATGCAGTTTCATCTCTTGAAAATGATAGAAGAAGAATTGAAATGTTCCACATAAGGGTAGTGACAAAGAACACAAAAGTGGAAACTTTGTTTTATCTAGGATCACAAGTTAATTTGATATTTGAAGAGATTGTGAAAAAGTTGGGACTAACCACAAGACCTCACCAGAAACCTTACCCTCTCGATTGGGTGCACAATAATTCAAAGCTTCAAGTTACTAGACAATGTAGATTGAGGTTTGATATTGCTTCTGAGTTGATATATGAGGTTGACTTGGAGGTAGTTCCTTTGGATACTTTTGGTATTGTACTTCGGAATCCTTATCTTTATGACAAGAGGGCCATCTTCTTTCAACATGAAAACAAGTACCATCTCACCAAAGATAGAGTGGAATATGTTGTTAGAGCTCACAACATGGCAGCTAACTCACCACTCAACGTAGGGAACGTAAAGAGAGTGATCAATGCTAGAAATCCTCTTGTTCTTACAGTTGTAAAAGCAGAAGATCCTGATGAGTCCAATGATGCTTTTAATCCTTCTTCTAAGAACAAAGTGCTTGATATGGGACACACCTCTCAATTGGGCGGAAAGAAACGAAAAGCTTCAGGCATCGTGGAAGAGAAGATCATTTCAACACCAGCATCAACCTTTCCAGATCTTCAGCAACCATTCAAGATTGATTCCATGAGAGTATATATGCTTTTGAGACCTCCTATTTCTGGATCTATTGTTTTGAAGAATGCTTATTTAGCTCATGTCGGTTATGTTGAACAATATGCTATTAATGAAGTGTGAAAAGATGCTTTTGAGAGGCTAATCCATGGTTTGTAGGTGAAAAGGCTTGATTTGCAAGAGAAACCACCCTACCATTTTGGTAAAATTTGTATTCCTACCTTTGATAAATTGCATGTAATTGGAGAATCCTACACTTCTCATGTATTTGGGAATTTTGGGGTAGAGAGGATTGTAGTACATTTGTCTCGGATGAAAATCATGAATGTAAAGGGGTGCATGGTGTGCTTTTGTAAGTCCACTAATAGAAAATTGGGGTTGCACACACCATTTCCTATTTCTTCTCGTTCTTGCAATAATATCTTCATGGATTTTGTAAGGGGATTAACTATGTCAAAAGTGGTCCATTTCATTGAGAAGATTCAGTAGGTACATGAAGAATTCTAGGAGCACTACAAAGCCAGGTGGATTGAGAAGGAAGTGGGGGAGCAATCCCCTCACCTATCTTATGATTGTTAATGCTTTTCGAGGCCTAAAAGCTTCTCAATGGAGAGGAATGATCCAGGGGATCTCAAAAGGTCAAAATTTCAAACTCAACAAATCTCAACAGGAAGGGTACCATTGCAATGATATCATTGATAAAATTCCAACTGCGTTTGTTTCACCTTAATTGGACTCCGAATGAGAAAGTTATTCAATTATGAAGTTTCGGTAGGATAGTTTTTTTAAGTATGCAGAGTGAAAAAAAGGGTGCCACATGGAATGTATAGTACTAGCATGGCATCCATTTGTGAGGACAAGTGGCAAGATCCGTTGACATAGAAAATGACAGGCTATAATATGGACCAATCATTTTGTGGCATGTGGCATCCTAGTGGCATCGTTGGTGGTGAGATGGCAATAACATGGACCACTCTGAAGGCAACAAGTGGCAGTCCTGGATGGCCACTATATGGTTCAATCCACCAAATTTTATGAGGCCAGTGGGTTTTGATCCCATGACCTCTAGTCCACAACCCCAACAAATTTACCACTACACCACACACACTATTTCTTATTATACATTATTGTGGCATCCTAGTAGCATCATTGGTGGTGAGGTGGTAATAACGTGGACCAATCCAAAGGCACCATGTGGCAGTCCCGGATGGCCACTATATGGTGGATTTGGTGAGGTGGCAATAACGTGGGCCAATCCGAAGGCACCATGTGGCAGTCTCGGATACCCACTAATTTTATGAGGCTAGTGGGTTTTGAACCCGTGACCTCCATTCCACAACCCCAACATGTTTACCACTAGACCACACACACTATTTCTTAGTATACATTATTGCGTCATCCTAGTAGCATCGTTGGTGGTGAGGTGGCAATAATGTGGACCAATCCGAAGGCACCATGTGGCATTCCTGGATGGCCACTATATGGTGGATTTGGTGAGGTGGAAAAATAATGTGGACCAATCCAAAGGCACCATGTGGCGGTCTTGGATAGCCACTATATGGTGGATGGTTCAATCCACAATGGGTGTTGAACCCGTGACCTCCATTCCACAACCCCAACACATTTACCACTAGACCACACACTATTTCTTGTTATACATTATGGAAACCATTTTATTTAAGTGCACATGTGGCCAAAGTTGGGGAAGGGTCGGTTACGCTGGAATCTAGCCAACCCATTTAATGGTTGTTGGAATGGTTTCGACGCTTACCACTAGACCACACACTACTTCTTGTTATACACTATGGAAAATATTTTATTTAAGTGCACATGTGGTCAAAGTGGGAAAGGGTCGGTCGATCGCTAGAATCTGGCCAACCAATTTAATGGTTGTTAAAATGGTTTCGGTGGGATTTTAAAATTGCATATATTTATTACAACCACCAACATATATGTGTATGTGTTACAATGAAAAATCAAACCTTCCCACACTTAATGGATGTTCCAACCACATGAAATGAAACCTTCCAACACTTAATTGAATGTTCCAACCACATGAAATGAATAACACTTAATGGAATGTTCCAACCACATGAAATGAATAACACTTAATGGAATGTTCCAACCACATGAAATGAAACCTTCCAACACTTAATTGAATGTTCCAACCACATGAAATGAATAACACTTAATGGAATGTTCCAACCACATGAAATGAATATTATATCATATGCCAACTCAAAATGGAAACCATGGGTTTTGAACCTTGGATCTCAATCTAAATTATGACTTAACATAACTCCAATATCCAACCAGCCAACGAAAATGTTGGATAATTTGCCCAAGAAACTCCTATATAAACTCGCCTTCTTCCATTATTTTAGGGAAGTCGATGCCTGTTTAGGATTTTCAAAGTTGGACTATGGCACCAAGGAAGGTCTGGGATTGAATCCCAAGGCAGTCGTACCTATGCTATCTGCATTTTTTTAATTTTTATGGCTTGTTGTGTGCATGCTTTCCAAGGCAAGAAATATTTTTTCAGAAGGGTATCGTGTTTGCAATCAAATTTCTAGATTTTTCGAGACAAACACACTGAGCCGTCATAATTTCCGTGCAGACAACAAAATATGTAGGTCACTTCAGAATTGAGGTATCATTATGTAATTATTATGTAATTTTTCATTTGCTAAGATTATAAAAATGCCTTCTCATTGAAGAAGTAGGTCCAGAGATGTAGTCCATCTTTGGATGAACACTGTTATCAATATTGTGTTTTTTTTGTTTTGGTGTTTTTCATTGATGTGCATAATTTATACTTCTTCATGCTCTTTAATCAATCCATGATAAGTCTAAAAATAAAAATATTCTAGATCAATTGGCTAGTGAGTAAATGTTGCCATGCCCCATACACAATTTCAAAATGGACTCATCTGTGTTGTGCGACTCTTGCTCTTGTTATACCCAAATTCTGTATGTGGAAGGATCAAATCCCACTGCTTGGGCTTCTCTCCAACTAGCCTGCGGAGCATATATTTCTCAAACTCCTATTTACGACTTTCGTTTGTCCCTCAGTTTGTGGATGGTATGCACTGCCGTAACATGGATCAGTTCCTAATTCAACCATACTTTCTAAAATAGATACCATAATAAATCGAACACTAAGCAAAGCTAATGAGTAATCATTGCTGGAAAATTGTTGGTGTGATGATCCTATCATATCTCGTATATTGTGGACTATTGATCTCATGTGAACTAGTGGTTTCCAACCTCTAATAGAATTGTATCATTGCCCATGAAAATTTCCTGAGACATAGTGATGACCCTCTTAATCCTCATCATATTAGAATTTTCTAAAGAATTCATTTTATATACCACCATTGCATTATTATTTCCACATGTCTAATTTGAGTTAAAGTCATTGAAATTTTATTACAACATTGCAAGGGATCCATTATAAAATTCTAGTGTTGTTGACTCGGTGTTGATTTGGCAATGAATGGTTGTCTCACATCCTCCCACCATGCATTCATTGAAGCTTAATTTGCTAGAAGATATTTTCCTAGCTTTAGGAGTATACTATTTTTACAATGGAATAAGTAAATAAATTGAAAAACTCCACCTTTCTTACAAAAACATTTATAATTACCAAATTTTACCAATTGTGTTGCATCACCTCCTCGGTACATTTACAATTACCAAATTTTACCCCTATAAATACCTATATATTTATATTTCCTATGTATTTTCCTGTCTCTGCATACTTTGTTGTTAGTGCGTGCTAGTTATGATCATGCTCTACTAGTAGAGAAACCCTTGTGGTTACAACGATCAATATTTTGCAATGTTTTTTACTTTTTCTATTTTGTTTCTATCTCTTTGCTTGTTGCTTGATAAATCTTTATAATATAAAACTCCTTTTGAGTGTTAATGTAGATAGATAGGTCTAAGGATCGCTCCTATGAGAGATACTCTCAATGTCTTCTTCAGGTCAGAAGTATGGTAATAAGGATTGATCCAGATCTTCTTCAAAGAATGCTAATGTTGTTGCACCCTAGGGGAAAGGAACAACAACAAGTAGGGTGGAGAAAATGGAGCCACCGAAGGAGAAACCTATGAGAAAGTTTAAGGATATGCTTATACACATCGTGAAGACCTAGGATTTCGATGCCAAGGTATTCCATGGAAGCCTTATAGAGGCTTTCGTATCGGTAGACATGCAGCAAGACCAAGATTATTACTAATTGTTGATGTTTTGTAGCTTGGGCATGAAATTCCACATAGGTCATGTTTGAATTCATCCAAGTTAATATATTGTGTAATTCACTTTAGTAATAAGGTGAAATTATTTTAATTATAAATTAACTCTATTAAAGTCCATTTTAATGAATTAGTGATTTAGGCTAATCTTAACCATGGATCTCACTGTGAGATTTGGGTTTTGGTAAATTAGGCCTTTAGCTGAATATAAAGGAAAGTCAAAATAGAGGGAAAAGACACATTCATTTTTCACAAAGGCAGTTTTGTCTGAGAGAGAAGAAGAACAAGGAATTAGAGGATAAAATCGATATATAGCTTCAGAAGGTTAAAGGACAAGGAGGAAGCAACAATTTCATACAGTCATACAGATAAATCCATATAGATCTGTATAGTCGTGTGGATATTCGTACTATTGTATAGACATATCTAGGAACAGTCTTTTCTCATACCCAATTATCGTTTTTCCTTATTAGCAATTTTAAAACCTCAGTTTTGAGGTGTCCTTATATGTTTTGAATCATTAGTGATAAACTAATTTGAAGGACATATTTCATGTGTATTTGTTCCATTGTTTGTATTTTTTATCCATCGATGTGATTGATACATGCTCATATTTTATTTATGTCATTGAGTAAATTTTTGTCTGATTTATTTATTAAAGAGGCATAGGATAGAAGTCACCTAGGGTATGAAAACTTAACATGGTATCAGATCCATATCTTTGATTGAGACCCTAAGGCTTTAATTTGGGTAGATCAATTATGGGCGGAAAATAACCAACGGTGAGGGTTTCATTATTTTGTGATATGGGAGTTTGTACTTTTAATAACTGAGATGGATTTAACTAGCCTCGGGTTTGAGGATATATAGGATGGTGCCTCAAATATCCTAGTATGGAAATTTAGGATATCTCTTCTATTAGAAAAGAATGACCTATGGAATATAGTCAAGGACATGGTAGTTTCTCCAATAGATCTGCAAATTTTTCATCTCACAAGAAGAAATAAGTGAAATTCAAGTGGATGATCATGGATGCAATAAAGGATCATCTGATCCCTTATGTATCCTGGAAGAAGATGAAAAAAAAAATTTGATAACCTTGTTAGCCTATACCATAGAGAGAACATTAACTAGAATATGACTTTCACAATAATCTCATATCTGTTGAGATGATTAGATCATACACCGTCACTAGTTATCTGATGAAGGTCACACAGATTTGTGACCAACTTGCAATAGTTGGGGAGAAGATTGAAGAAAAATAGTTAGTAAGCAAGGCACTAAATGGGTTCCCACCACAATGGGAAACATTTCTCCAATTTTTTTGTGCTCAGGAAAATCTTCCCAAATGAGACAGGTTGTAGGATGACTGTATCTAGGAGGAGACTTAGAAGGATTCAAAGGTCAACAAATAGGGAGGTGATAGTAACCATGCCCTCATTGGTCAAGTGTAATGTCCCCAAATTTCTCAATCTAATACTTTGATTAAAATCATCAAATTTAGCATATAGTACCTATTAATAGGATGAGTCCCACATGCAAACACGAGTGGACCTACCTATTCCATATGGTATGGATCTAGAACAAAAAGGAACAACGAAACACACTTTCACCTAGATCAATGAAATGATAACAAACGTTGGAGTAATGATGGATTACCTCTACCATAATGCTTGTCCTCGCGATCTTCATGTAACTGTGATCTAGCTTCACGTACACCAATACTTGTAATAGATTAAACACAAGTGAGATGAAAGTGGATTAAACTAGTGATGATAAGATTGATCTAAACAGATGACCAAGTAAATATGATATATAATGATAATTACAACCAGTTTACTGGAAAGAATGTATCATTGTATTTAATACAAAAAATAAAAGATACAACCAAAGTGCCTTGGTGTTGTAGCCTCTTTATAATGGTTTCCTCATTCACCAACAAGCCACTCTAGCATTAAGTTGAAGCACACCAAAGAGCTGATGCTCTAAAAAAATTCCTCCATCATTTACCTGCCATAGAGTTCTCTCCCCTCACCCATGGCCCAAGGATCGATTTATAAGAGAATATGGATAGGGGTAGGTTGAGATAAATGTGGGGAAAGGATGAGATATGATTCCAATAACCATGGAGATCGATCCAGACCAAAAAAAATATGGAGGAAACCCAATCCATCAAGATCTCTCCTTGGAAGCTTCTCACAGGCTCGATTTTTTTGCCGTATAGATATTGACGCATCTTGTAATTAAATAAGGCACGTCCAACTAGGTCGACACAATATGCTATTGAGGTAGAATGCATTGATGATGCAAGCTACTTGCACATTAGAACATTTATATAGGAAATCGATGTAGGTTTCCAAGAGGGAAGGATGCATCGAAGTTGAAAAATAGGGAAACCTATAAGGCAAGGAAGCAAGGGATCATCCACCATGAGAGTGTCGTTGGGGATTAGGAAAGAGGATATCACAGGGTGGGTGATGATGATGAAATTCTCAGGTAACAAATTTCCCATTAAAGTATGTAGCTAAAGGAAGAGGATATGTGATGTAATTTGATGTGACTGTCGGAAAGAGGAACTATCAATCAGATAACTGACCACAGCCATCAAGGACTTTGCAATACAACTTCTGACAACTCTAAACTAGATATCTCAAAGACTGAGAGCGTGGTTGATGACCAATACACTGCAGATCCATGCAATTATTAGAGGTGGGTATGGAAACTGAACATACAAACGTGGATCCATATCATTAATACAATATGTAAATCATAGCCACAACACCATACATAGTGGATCTACGAAACTATACATAACATAGCCATCAACCAATACAATGTGGATCTATGTGAGAGAGTACCCACATGATGTCCATATGGGGAATGACTTAAAACAATATCCATCACAACCTGGGTATAATACACAATAATGAGATATCCCAGGTTCTCCAAACCAATCCCAAAACCGATACGATCCTAACCATGTGAATAAAGGATTTGAGTTCGAACATGCTAGGAACCACTTGATTACCAGCCAATGGGGTAAACCATTAACAAGTGTGAGGTAGAACACTAATGATAATAATGACTCCCAAGGTATCATAGTACATTCTGATGAATGCGAATAGATGAGGTAAAGTTGAACATTCATGGAATCATATGATCAAAGTTCAATGATGTAAACCCATTGTCCAAAGCGAGAAGAGATTCCATTGAGGCATGCAGGATTCAAGGTACTCAGTGGTATATAAGTATAAATCCCCAGATAATGTGTTGATGTCGACAAGGATAGACTCGTCGAAGGAGGTACATTATGTGTCCCACATCATTGACACAAAACCGATACATAAGGATGATTTGAGGTTGTAAAATGAATTAGCATGGACTGACACAAGGTGTACAAGCGAATAATGTTAGGAGGTTGGTTCAAGGACAGTTAACATGTCATAGGACTTGACTATTTCAAATATTAACTCAACAGAGGTTTCCCCTTGAACATCTTACAGCATGACAAAGACTTGGTAGTACTGACTCAGAAAGGCGGAGGTGAAGACATAACACAACATTATTGAGGCATTATTTGGATGACCCAAAGGAATAAAAATACTTATGGACTTGACATGACTAAAGGAAAAGATGATTACCCAATTGTTTGGATGAAATACAAATAGGTTCCATGTTCAAAGTTGATAATAGGTTGTCATCAATACAAATTCGGACACGTTCCCTTCCCTTATTCTCCATCATGATTGATGAGTATCTCTTTGTTTATTAACAACCATGAAGAGCGTACCAGATGCTCGGTATAGATTTTATTTAGGATGAGTCCAATATCACATGTTTTACAAATCTAATAAAGGAGGGGTTTGATCCCGAAAAGGGTATTTCTATGTTTGATTTTATGAGTCTAGAGAAGGTAAACTCGGTGATTTTTCATGTTTAGGGAGTCTGAAAAAACTAAAAAAGACTCAAGGGTGAACTTTTTCATAATTTTAGTCCCCAAGACCCGAAAAAGTGTAAAATAATACCGAGGAGAACTCTCTTAATCAATGGTTTACTAAGGAACTCCTTTTTGGTAATTAGTCTATCAGGTCAAAAAAGGAGTTAAACTATCAACAGACAAATGCTCATTCGATAATAAGCATAAAGCTTAAAATTTTATCGAGCATGAAGGAAAGAAAGATCACTTGCGTTGTTCCATTGATTAAAGAGTATGGGCCGATGAACAGTAAACTTGACGTTGTTTTACTAAGACTTTAACGAGAACGAGAACAACATAAAAAGCGCTTGGAATCTTTTTCATCTTTTCACCAGAGCACGAAAAAAAAGAAAAGTAAGCTCAAAAAAATTTATAAGAAAAAAATGTGCTGAAAGTGTGGAAACTAAATGGATCGTAACTTCATTTCCATGTTGACTTGTATTCTCCAAGTAAGTGTAAGAAATCATAGTAATTTAATAAATAAAAAGTTAGAAAAAAAAAGACAAGGTAAAATAATAAAAAATTATCCTTCAAGTAAATAAAAAGGAGTCAAAGGGACTCATTTTACCATTGTGTTCTTACTCTGTTTTACCAAGGAGGGTGGCATATTGCTTATGTTGGATATTTTGGGCACTTTGGAAGTGGATTCCCATTCCTTCAATTTCAGGTAAGCATCCATGTCTTCTATTTCATTGGCTTTGTCAAATTTTTGCAAATTTTAGGTGTTTGATTGATTTTTAGGGCCGATTGTTTTTGGGTAATAGTGTTCTACGATCGACGTTGTTGCCTCTTTTGAGGAATGCATCAAGAAGGTTCGACTCCATTCCTGAAAGGGAGAACACCATCAGATCCACATTGTGGGTAAAACACAGGCCACTTCAACCGTAAAAAGCAACCCCAAATCTTGTTTAATTAAATGGTCGGTCAATAAGAAAGAAGTTGATGACAGAGCTTTAAAAACTAGCTGGTGGAGAAGTTTACTGAATGGGTTCGGTTATTTCTCTAAAAAAAACATATGAAATTATTGGCCCTATATATGTTATCAGACTTGAGACAAAAGAGAAGGGCCCTATGGTTGTCTTGTGGAGACGAGAATATGAAATGAGCCAATCATAGAAAAAACATAAATTATATTTGAAATATTACTAAAAATATGGTTGTCTTGTGGAGACGAGAATATGAAATTCTTTCATCATTATACCAAACATAGAAAAAACATAAATTTTTTCAGAGGAAAAAATACGAGTCTTTGATATTCATTAGAATCAAAAGACATATTATACATATATCAACTATCTTGTCAGCAAGAAACAAGAAGAAACCACTCAGCATAACATACAGTGATCATGCCTGCTAATCCAGCCAACAGAAGAACACAAAAAGTCTGATCGTAGCAGACTTTTGTCATCATCCCTGATATATCAGGTCAGAAATATAGAGAATATCGGAGGTGATCTCAAACAGACATTCCTAAGCAAAGCTTGCTAGCTGAAAGTCTCAAACAAAACAGGCAAGAAAGAACAAATCAAATGCTGAAAATTCAAATGCTGAAATACAATTGGGAATCAGCAGCTAAAGCACAAAATGGTCCTGTGCTATGACCATTCCATCCAATGATTCAGAGAATGTTCCATATCCCATATCCAGATTCAAATCCCGTTTAGAGAGGCCGTCTGCCAGCGAGTTATGCTCTCGGAATATATGCTTGAAGATCACCGGAGGGTCAAGATGGAGCATATTTCTTATATCGTCGCACCAGTGGATCACCGGAGGATCCCTTTACCAATCCAAGGAAAAAATTTTAGGAAGCCTTTCCAAATAATCGAGGCATTTCGCATAAAGAAACATTTCTCTCTAAGCCATGCGTGCAAGGGCAGCTTCTTCCTATATTTTACAGAGAGTTGATGCCAGATGCCATCGTTGTTTAGAGCAAAACAGAAGCTCTTCATTCTCAAAGATAAACTGAAACTAGGGAGATGCTTGATACCCCAGCCACCTAGAGAGGTAGGTCGAGCAAGTAGATGCCAGTCTACGAGGTGAAATTTTTTTTTTTGTGCTGAGGAGCCCCAAAGGAAAGCGAAAATCAGTTTTTTGAGTTTGTCAAGGATTGAGGATGGAATCGAAACAAGGGCCATCCAGAAGACAGGAATGCTCGATAGAACAGATCGAATGAGGACAAGACGACCTCCCTTAGACAAGAGCCTATAAGTCCAATGAGAGATACGCTTCTCAAATTTAGAAATGAGCCAATGCCAATCCTTAACCAGATAACCCAAGGGCTTGAGGAAGTACCCAAGATAGTTGAAAGCTTGATTAAGGTGTGCAAATCTGTACGAAAGGAGACCTGTGATTCGGCTGAGGAGGGTAGCATCCAAGTCATTATGGAGAAAACATGATTTATCTATATTGATGCACATGCCATAGGCCTCACAAAAAGTGTCGAGTAAAACTTTGAAAGCAATCCATTCCTCAAAAGAGCCCAAGCCAAATAAGATCACATCATCTACGAAAAGTAAATGAGTGAGGAAAAGATGAGACGAGATCTTGATCCCTTTAATTTTACCATTTCTCTTGGCATCTTCAATCAGGAGGCTAAGACCTTCGATAACTAGGATGAACAATAGAGGAGACAATGGACAGCCCTGCCTGATTCCACGTGAAGCCGGGAAGAAGGAAGAAGGAGAACCATTTACAAGGACAGCAAAATTTGCAGATGTAATGCAGCCCATTATCCAGTTCACCCCCACAAGAGGAACCCCAATTTGAATAAGTAAAAGATAGATGTAAGTCCAATTAACTCTGTCAAAGGCCTTTGTCAAATCCAACTTGAAGATGAGAGCACATCTCTTTTTTGTTTTGACAGAATGAAGGGCTTCCTATGTGATGGCTATGGGCTCAAGGATCTGACAGTTTTTCAGGAAGTCGAATTGCTGAGGTGATATAGAAGTGTCTAAGAAGGGTTTGAGTCTCAGGGCCGCAACTTTTGAGATCAGCTTATAGCAGAGATTACAGAGGGAAATAGGACGAAAGTCAGCGAAAGAGACAGGATGTTCTACTTTTGGGATAAGTGCTAAAAAGGTGGAGTTAAGAGAAGGGGCCACACTACCCAATTTTCTTGAGGATTCCACCATATTGACTAGGAGAGGTCCCAGAAGATCATAAAAAGTCAGGTAGAATTCGACTGGCCAGCCATCAGGGCCTGGGGCCTTATCTTTTTTGAAAGTTTTAAGGGCCCTCTCTACTTCCGAGAGAGTGACAAGATTAGTGAAGGCCTCTTTTTGTTCCTTGCTGATATAGGAAGGAAAAATACGAATAACCTTGAGCTGAGCAGAAAGGTTTGTCAAATGATCATCAGCAAAAATATTTTTAAAGTAGCGAACCCCAAGAAGTTTGATGCTCTAATCATCCGAGACCCAGGATCCCTCCTCATCTTGTAAACTCCAGATGGCATTATGGTTTTTTCTAGCCGATGCTACAGCATGGAAATATTTGGTATTGGCATCCCCATTCATATCCCATGTAACTCTGCTTTGAAGTCTTGCAGAGTACAGCTCATGATCCAATAGTTTTTGTAGATCAGCTTTAAGAGAATTCAGTCTGCCCTGCTGTTCATTGTTTAGAATAGCAGATTGATTAGAATGTAGAAGAGAACAAATTTCATCCTCCAAGTAGACCTATTTTTCTTTCATCTTTTGTGTTTCCATTTTTGTCCAAGACTTCACTTTTTCTTTTAGCAAGCGAAGTTTGAACGATAGATCATTCATATAATCCATCTGATTAGTCAAACGGATAAGCGACCATTCAGTTCGAATCATATGGGTAAAATCCTCATTCCCCAGCCAAGATTGATTGAATTTGAAGGGGTAAGCACAAGGGTTCTATTGGTTCATCCATTCAAACAGAATAGGGAAGTGATCAGAAATCCCACATCTGTGAGCCCAAACCCTATGTCCGGGAAGAGAGCTTATGAGTTGATCTGATAACAAAAAACGATCAAGTCTTTTGGAGATGCCTTCTTCCCCCATCCTACCATTCCTCCAAGTAGGTCCTGCATAAGAGAGGGCCACATCCACTAATTGATGATCAGAGAAGAGCTTGGAAAAAAAAAGGGCCCAAAGGGTCAAGTTGAGCTTTATTGCCCCAAATCTCTGAGGCATTTAAAGTAAAGTTCAGATCTCCAGCGAGGATAAGGTTTGGCAACGAGAGAAGACCGCCAGAAGCCACGGCATTCCAGAAGGAATCACGGTTAAGATAAGGGCCATAACAATTAAGGATGGAAAGAGAGAAAGTCGAGCCGGGAATCAAAGCTTTAAGCAAAATACTAGCAAGAGTATGATAAGCTTTACATTTGAGGAGCTTCGGATTCCATCCAAAGAGAATTCCCCTTGAGAGACCATTAGAACTGAGGGCACAAAATTCCCAACCCGAAAACAGCTTGGAAAAGGAAAAGAGGGTTGGGTAAGAGCTGGCCATGGTCTCTTGAAGGAGAACGATATCAGGTCAGAGTGACACAAATAGATGACGGAGGCTTTTTTGTTTGGATGAACCTCCCAAACCTCGAACATTCAGGGAAAGAATACGCATGATGTATCAAAATGAAGAGGGGTCGAAGCTCTAAGGACCCTTTGAGATGAAGAGGCAGGCTTACGCGTCGCATTTTTAAGTCTAGTAGATAAGGGTGTGAACGGGGCGGGGGCATGTGAATCAATTTCTAAAGGAGACTTTTTTTTTTCCTCCTTATAGTTACATTCTCGAAACGGATGGATTCTAGGGGAAGAACTGAGGGAGACAGAGGAGTCTTATCACAAAATATATTTAGGGATTTTTGTAAACCCGAATCAGCAAAGGACGGGGAGGTAACAGGACTGAGGGGGGGAGAACCCAAAGTCGAAGGACCAGTGTGGACAAGAGGAGGGAAGTTCGATTCTAAGAAGAGGGGACAGGTGGAGACAACTTCTGGAATAGGTGAAATGTCAACAGGAGGGCCCAATGCAGGACAAAGGGCATCAGAGTCCCGAGAATGAGGACAAGGAAGAATCACCAAAGAAGGAGAAGAAGGTGGTTTTAAGGGAGGGGGGAGTTCGAGAGTCGATGGAGGGGGAGGCATCGACAAGGGGGAGACACCAGAGTTCCGTGGAGGGGTATAGGACGGAGCCATACAAGGGGAAGATAGATTCAATGCCAGAGGACGAGCTAGAGACTTAGGAGAGTCTCTTTCACCCGAACATCGAGGAGGGCTATAGGTCAAAGCCTTACAGGGGGAAGTATGATCCGACGCCAGAGGGGTAGCTAAAGACTTAGGTGAGCCTCTTCTAACATTCAAAGAGTCTATCAAAGCTAAATCAAGATCTGAAGCATCTTCAAATAGGGAGCATGCATTTTTAAGGAGTTCAATAGAAGAAGCAGAAGGGATTGAGGACGTTCTTACCCGAGAAATCCTTTGATCTGGTATGGGGGACGACTATTCTGCATACTGAAGTCGTAGTTCCGGGGTAGCAGAGGCTTGACGAAAGGATTATATTTGGAAGATTACTAAAAATATGGGTGAAGATGTTGAAGGTTTTGAAGATAGTTATGGAAGGTATTAATCATTTTGAGACACTTTTCAATAATGAAATGATGATCGAAGGCGTTTCCCTTAATGAATTGCAAGAAATTTTGGTTCAATTTAGAAAAGATAAAAGCTTAGGTCCAAATGGGCTTCTAGTGGAATTTTTTATAAGGCTATTTGATGTGTTAGCTTAGGATTTACAACAGGTTATTAAAGAATTTAGATTCTATGGGAAGGTTCTAGCTATTTTTAACTCGAACTTTATAGCCTTAATTCCTAAAATTAATTCTCCAAAGGGTTATGAGGATTTTAGGCCTATTTCTCTCTATAACTGCATATATAAAATCATAGCTAAAGTTTTATCCACAAGGATTAAGAAAGTTTTAAGTAATTACATTTCTCGAGAGAAGTTCGGTTTCCTTCCTGGTCGCTAGATCCCTGAGGTCGTTGGTGTTGTTTGGGAAGGTATGCATTCAATGAAAAATAAAAAATAAAAAGATGTGGTGGTTAAAATATATCTATCTAAGGCTTATGACATGGTGAATTAGATGTACTTAAGGGTTTCTATTTCTCCTATGGGGTTTGTTGTTCCGTTCATATCATGGATGATGGGGTGTCTCTCTTCTGTTTCATTTTCTATCCTTATATATGGATCTGCATCATCTTTTTTTAGATCAAGCTAGGGCATTAGACAAGGTTGTCCTTTATCCCTACTTATTTTCCTTATAGTGGGAGAAGGTTTAGGTAGGGGCATATTAGTAGCGTGAAATAGAGGGGATCCAACTGGGATACAATATAGAGATTTGCTATGGTTAACACATATTTTGTTTGTTGGTGACATGATACTCTTTTTAGATAGCTCTTTCAGGGATTTGGAGAATATGTACGATATTCTAGTGAGTTTTTGCAAGGCTTATAGTATGAAGGTAAATACAGGAAATTCCAAAATCATAGCTATGATGGGATGTGTTATTTCTCAATACTATGTTTCCTTATACTAGAGCTCCAATTGAAGAGGGCTTGAAATATTTGGTTTTTCAATTAAATCTTAGTTCTTATGTAAATAAGGATTGGCAATGGCTTATATCAAAACGTGAAGGCATGATTATAAATTGGAGTCATAAATAGCTTTCAAAAGGAGGGAAAATGGCTCTAGTTAAAATTATTTTAGAAGCAAGTCTTGTTTACTAGATGTACTTTTGGATCCCAACTAGAATTCTTTAAAGAAATAGAAAGTTGTGCTTTAGATTCTTCTGGTAGTGGGGCAGAATCAACAAGGAATGGTTTGGATCAAATGGAAAGCATTGGCACTTCCTAAAAGTTGTGGTGGTTGCGGGTTTAATATTCCAGTATTGTTTTCAAAAGCTCTTGCAACAAGAAGTGTTTGGAAAATAATTCAAGGAATCGGATTATGGGTTCATATTGTAGTACATGGGTATATCGACAATCTATGTTGGATTGGGTTCA
Organism: Pseudotsuga menziesii; assembly: GCA_001517045.1. Lineage (NCBI taxonomy): Eukaryota > Viridiplantae > Streptophyta > Pinopsida > Pinales > Pinaceae > Pseudotsuga > Pseudotsuga menziesii. The sequence continues at coordinate 562,636 of LPNX011217286.1, read as the reverse complement.
TAGTCCATCTAAAGGACATAGGAATGTGTGTGTGTGTGTGTGTGTGTGTGTGTGTGTGTGTGTGTGTGTGTGTGTTGGAAAGCAGTTCTTCATGCCTTTGATCTTATAGGATCCGGTTTATCCTAGAAGGTGGGTGATGGATTATCTATTTGGTTGGGCATGGATCTGTGGGTGGGTTGTAAATGGAGATATATTCGTCATGTTCATATAACTGATTTTCTTAAGAATCATGGATATACTTCTCTCAAGAATATTGTTGATCCAAGAGCCTCTACATTTAGGGGGAAAGGTTGGTTAAATGTTGAGGATGTAGGACTAGCAGATTATGACAGGAATTTATGCAATGAGTATATTGAAAATTTAAATGCTAGCAATGTTGGGATAACTAGGAACAATTATTCATTGGTTTGGATTTTTTCTCCTATTGGGAATTACTCTCCAAAATATGGGTACAAACATTTGATTAAGGACCAAGAGATCATTGAACTAGTCTGGTGGTGGCAAGTTGTTTGGAAGTTTACGTGTCCAATGAAGTCAAATATTTTTATGTGGTTCATGCTTTCAAACAAATCTATAACATGGGATGTATTAAGAAGAAAAGTGAGAGCGAGTCCTGGTAGATGTTATCTTTGTAAAAATGTTGAAGAATCAAATTTTCATATAGTTGTGGAATGTATTTATACTAGGACTGTCTAGACAAAAATTGGAGAAAAACTAAAATTGGTAAATTTGTGGAAAGGGCAATATGTGGAACAATGTTTAAAGGAGTGGAGTATAAAAGAAAATTTTAAAGATTATAAATCTCTTCCTCTAATTGTTACATGGGGTATATGGACATCCAAAAACTATTGTTGTTTTGAAGATAAGTTTGTTCAATCGATACAGAGTGCTTATCAAAGTATAGGAATTTTGCATTAATTTCCTCAAGACAATGTAAAGATTAAAACAAGACTGGTGTCTTAGGAAGAAAATGAGCATTCCCTTCCGTGGGGCTATTTTGACAGTGCGACTCGAGGGGATCCAACGATATGTAGGGAAAGAAGTTTTCTCTACTTTTTAATTGTGCATTGGTATAGTTTCAAAGCTGGAATTAGGACTGGAATAAACAACTATGCAGAATTAAGTGCGATAAGGCTTCTATTGCGACTGGAAATGAAGCAGGACGAAAAAACCTTACAAATTTTTGGAGATTCTCAAATATTAATTAAGTGGATTAGTGGTCAAAATCATATACATAATATAACAGTCGGTTCTACTCTTGGAAGAGACTCATAGACTAATCGCACTTTTTGGAAAATGTGCAGATAAAGCATATATATAGGGAGCGTAATGGATTGGCAAATGAGCAGGAAAATGATGAAGTGCATATGCAGGAAGGATCTCGGTTCATAACTTAACGTAAAAATTGTTGTTCAAATAGCTCATTTCATCATTTTATTTCAGTTTTTGTGTTTTTATATTTTGCAAAGATATGATTTATGCTGGCATCTTTGCCATGTTTTCTGGGGAGAAAAGAAGGAGAGAACAATTGCTTGAAGCAGTTTTTTTTTCGGAGAGGGGGGAGGGACATAGATCCATACTTTTGTAATTATGGGTGATGTTATGTGATCCTGAACCAAATTATGGATGGATAAAAGATTGGAATATTTTGGCCTTGAAGACTTGTAAATATGTGGTTTTTGAATGAATACACATATGAACATGGATATGGATACTTATGGATAGTTGTTTTATGACAATTATGTGATGTTGTTTGGTTAAAAACTAAACATGTCAGATATGCATCATGTATACCATGAAATCATTTGAGGAATGTAATCCTTTTTTAAATAAAAGATTGTGATTTTTCCCTGTGGAAAAAAAATATCATATCAAATAACAGAAACACTAACACAAATATCATGATGGTTTGTTTTTATATATATATTTTCCTTCCAAAAAAATTGTGTTTATATTTTATAAAGACAATTTAAATACATTATTCGGGATTTTCAAAAATAACAATTCTACAACTTTCTCTGCAACACGTTGCAAATAATAATAAAATCTATCTTTAAAACTTTTGCTAAGTATATCGTTGTCAAAAAAAAAGCATGACTAGTATAATCTTGTGGATATACATATCCAAAATTGCAAGAGCAAGTTTTGTATAAACTCTATATTGCAAATATATAAAACATGTAGGTGATTAACATGATATTCTATAAATTATAATATTGAAGAACAAAACCTCCATGTATAAGCTTATGTTTTTTATTAAGAGTTCATCTCAAATAAGACCAAAAAAATTATGTAGATAAACAACATATCCCATATTGTATAGCACAGTGCTATAGATAAACTTAAATAACTATGGGCAAAGAAACCTACCTGTGGGTATCAGACTTGGCATATGCATTCACATGGTTCTTATATAAAATGTAGCCGTGAGTAAGCCTATAGTTTTGATTCTCATTGAGACTATGGATTTTATCCAAAAATAAATAAAAAATGGAGAGTGGTAGTAATTGTGTTCCAATCCGTTTTTTTTCTCCTTAAGGTGTCATTTCCCTCTAGTGAGTTGAAAGACCGCCCTAAGTCACCTAAAATAAAATTCCTTTCCATGTATATGTGTGACACAATAAGATTTGTGAACAAAGTGTTGATCCTCCATATCTCCTCCATATGTAGTATTGACATGTATGTTCTTTTTTAATACATCAAACCGCATTTAAGGAGTCTCTATAAACCTGTAATTCCTCAATTCCTTTCTCTGAAGCTAGTTGAAGCTAGTTAAATAACAATGACTTGGTATTGATAGCGATAGAATTCGAAGTTAAGAGAGTATTTGGCATATATTGATAGGGTAAAATTAATTAAATGCTTAGTATTTATAGTTTTAAATTTGTAAAGATGGATAAGAGTGGAGTTTTAAGTAGAATAGTTGATGTTCACAATGTAGTTTATTCATGAATTATTAATATAAGAATGAAACAAAGTCTTCTAGTATTTGTAACTTCAATTGGTAAGATATTGACAACATTCATGAATCTTCAATCTATATATTTTTTTATATAAAAAAAGATAAACTCAGAATTCATGAATAGCAATGACTTTGTAAACCAAGACAAGTAAAAAAATTTAATACACAAAATAGGATTCATTTCAAACAAATTTGTGACTATTATTTTACCATAAGCCTATACATATGTTAGACTAGATATTTAAACTTTATTTTCACATTGGTATATTATATATTTCAAATTTAAAATATGTTTTAAGTTGCTTACAATAACGAATAAATATTACTTTAAAATTTTGAAGTGATAAGTATATTAAAAAACTTATTCATAATTAAATAATAATATATCATGTCAATTAATAATGTGGTCAATTAATATAAAAATTACCACTTTGAAAATTATTTACAAAGAGTTTTTTTTTAAGATTATTTACACATAGTTAAATATGTGGTAATATTTGTCTTGGTTATATGTTATTTAGATAAAAATATAATGCATATAAGTTATTAATTAGTAATATAAGTATGACTAAGAGTATAAAAATATATCAACTATCATCTAAAATTAGATTAAAAAAATTAATTTTAAGATTTTTATGATGGATGATTTTAATGTAGAGCATGGAAATTCACAAGCATAAGAATGATCTAATATAGGGTTATTAATAAGTGAATTTATTATGTGTGGATATACATAGATAACCCACTTTACTCAAATAAATTAAGGTGATATTTTTCAATATAATCAATATAATTGGCGTGTGTTATTACATAATTGATATGTTATGTAATTGTTATGATATGTATTTAGTATATATTTTTACCATCGTTTAAAGCATTTTTTTATTTCAAAGATTCAAAACAAAAGCATAATAAAGTAAATAAAAATATAACATACAAGTGTTATGTAGACATTTAGTTATCATAATCAATAAAAACATCATAAATATACTATAAGTTAATGAGAAATCAAAAAATTCAAGGATTTGGTTGGTTTCAGTGACTTTTTCATCAAATCTAGTGCATTTTTAATGCATAAATAGATTTAGTGTCCTCAAATACCTAAGACATCCAAATTATACAAGTTTAAACAATGTTTTTTAAGATTTAAAAATTTTCTTAAAATTGTATAAAAAAATGTTATCATAAAAAGACAAAATCATCAAACATTTAAACTACACTATAAGTTAAGGTACCCCTAAATAATATGACTTATGTGAATTGTAAATAATATGACTTATGTGAATTGAATTCAATAAATATGAATAAAAAATAACATTAAAAACACTAAAAAATATGTTATTATAGATTTTAATTAAGGATATTCATTATTTTTTATTATTTAAATATTTTTAATCTGAAAAACGTGACAAGTGATTAAAAAATTATAAATTTAACAATAAATTTAAATTTATTTTAAAATCAAATCTATTAAATATCAACTAAATTCAATATATTGAACTTAATTATACTACGACGTGACATATCTCCCTAGATAAACTTGTGAGTACATCTGCCATCTTAATTTTGACGTAACAATTACACTTAACATGGTGACTCGCTAATTTTTTTATATTAAAATTAAATATTAATTCGACTCTAATTAAAATAGGGTGGAAATGATTAATCTATTCTTTAGAATAGGATCTAGAATCGTTGATATTCAATGCTATAGGGTTCGAGCACAATGACCACTTAATTTATGGAGTCCAATGAATGGGAAGTTGTTTAGTGAAATGTATATGTCAAACACCATTCAATTTTAATAAAATATACATTAAATGTAGTTAAAGATATTATTCCTCAATCTCTAAAATGTTATTTTTTTTAAACAATTTTTTATATATTTATTTAGATTAAAAAGAAATTGTACATTATAAAGTATTTCCAAAATACACATAAATTTTCTATAAGTCTTGAAAAAACTACCGAGATATACATAAACCTTCTAAAAAAAACTACTACTTTTGACACATTTGTCTAAGAGCTAAACCCCAAAACTAGAAAGAGTTTTCTCATTGCTTATGTCTTCACATCATTGATTGAGGTGTTGTTGAGGCCTGGAAAATCGCAGGTAACAACAGTTAGGGATTCTCCCCAATAAACGTTCCCAACTAGCCCGTTATTGTTTGGTGTGGGGAATCCATCTGGTTTACAGTCCGGCTACCGTAGGTCAAGTAACAAATTAAAGGTTTTACCGGTTACGGCCCGATTCACCGTGTATATTTTTAGTTTTTGTGTTTAAGTATGATATGGAAGTGCTTATCTAAAAATGCAGATTGATAGAGATAACGAGGAGCTGTCACAATGTGATGCGCGGGTTCTTACCTCTCGTCTTAACTCTCTCACATCTAAATCACACACGGCAATAAAACTAAAACTAACTAACTAACCTATCCCTAGGGAGAAAAATTATCATTTATCAATGAGTAATGTATTTATGTGCATGCATTAAGAAAAATTACAGACAGCTATTACTTATTTCAGAACACATGAACATTAATAGATAAATGAACAACAAGATAGCTTATCGTTTATGAAAAGCCTTCATTACTCACAGTGGAAATTTCATAGAATAAACTAGAGTGCATTCATAACAAGAACATGCGTTCAAAGAGTTAGAATGACCTCACAGTTAATGGACATAAGCTGAAAACGAAATAGTTCACATTCAACAGATCCATAGCACAGCATTTGAAAAATTCCACCAAGCTTTCTCCAACAGGAAACTTGTAATTCTTTATTGTAAAAGGAAATAGTTCTTCTTACAACATACTCTCACAAATCTATCTAGGAAAAAGTCCCTTCCTACATCTAACTCTCCCATATTTATACAAAACAACAAAACCTTTGGGCTGCCCCCTAGTGACCTTTGGGCTCCCCCGACCGTTCAATCCCACAATTTTGTCCTTTAGTGAGTGTTGTACAATTCGTTACATTAAATTAAAATTTAATAGCACTTTTATAAAGAGGGACCAGCTTGGTCGCTGATGAACTTTTCCCGAGCCTGGGCCTCTGCTACTATTGATCTGTTGAGATCTCATACCCTCACTTTCTCCTTCGCTTTCTTCATCTCTGCTTCTTCATTTTCTTTCCCTTCCTTAATTGTTGCCTCCTTTCTTCTACTTTGTTCTTCTAGACATATCTTCTTTGCAGCAGCAATCACCCTGTCATGAAAATAGCAGATTTTAGACCATTTTGTGTTTAATAAAGTAACACAAACTGTATCAATACATGCATTCTGTAAAATGAACTCTAAACAATATTAATGCATGAAAAGAAAATCCTGCAAATTCGTATCTTGAAATCCGCTAAATGCATTGTCCAAGCTAAAATTACAAGCCCAAAAAACAGACTCTATATCTCAATCCAGGCCGCATCTGGACTAACTCAAAATCCTCTGAAGAAAGCATGAATCACAGCAATGTAACCGCTAATCCAAACCCTAAACTGCGCTCCTCATCTCGGAGAAAACTAGACTCGACCAAAACCCACGAAACAACTCCGCCATCATAAAATAGAGTAAAAGCACATAAAAAAGGCAGAAAAACCCTCTCGGCGAGCAGAACTACTAAGCATCGGGTGAAAACAAAACTCTCATCGGCAGGCGGAAGCACTATAAGCATCGGACGATTAGTTCGCTAAGGATCCACAATGGCGGAAAACAATCAGACTACGGCTTTCGTAATCAAATGAAAACTTTGGCGATTGGAGGTTATAAAGATTACGTATCAACAGCTCAAGAAACAAGATAATCCGCAATTTCGGCGAGACAAAGCTGAAAGCTTCTGCAACGTCGGTGGTATGCCGCCCAAGTCGCGTATCAAAAATTGGGACCACTATTCAATAAACACATCGGCATCGGCGAGTGGAAGGACTAATGCATCTGTGCGATAGTTCACTCAGCAGCCACAACGGCAGGTAGCAGACAAACTACGGGTTCGGCGTCAACAGAAAATCATCGGCGATTAGAGACTCTTAAGACTAAGTATCAGCGACTCAAACAACAACATTTTCGCAGTGTCGGCAATGCAAAGGACAAGGCCTCCAATTAATAGCCAAAAACCGTTCCGATAGCGAAAAGAAAACAAAAATAATGAAAAGCAAAAATTTTAAGCAATAAACCACGGAATCGGCAAGAAAAATAAGTATCCATCGGAACGTTCTCCATTTGCCCTCTGAAACGGAGGCGACATAGAACTAATGCCCCAATTCATTCATCAACAGACATCCGATAGCGATAAAGTCAAAAATAATTTAAACAATAAAACCAAAAGACCACTTAAAGCGCGTTGGCAAAAAACGGGATTGTCCATCGGCGGCATAGAGAACTAATGCCCCGATTCGTTGTTCAACTAACTTCTGACAGCGATCATCGGAAAAATCAAAACAAACGTTAAGTACTCAAATAAACCAAAATGATTTTCAGCTAGGCGACGGAAATATTAGTTCACTCAACCTCCGACACAACGGAAACAGTCAACTCATCATCCAACATCGATAAAAATCACCAAAATCAAACTTCAAGCTCCAAACATTCAATCAAATCTCCACAGTTCTTATGCATTAGCTAGCCAAAAAGCAATTATAGATCATTCAACTTTCGAAATGAAGGAAACAGTTGGCCTCAATTCAACCTCAAAATTGTAGCAAAGGAAAAACAGAGTTCAGGAATCCAACTAATCTCAGACAAGATAAAATCAAAATGAGGGTCCAAAATTTTAAAAATTTGGGAAATAGTTGCAGCTGCAACAATTGGCGACTACCTGGTGAACACAGATCTCTGGACAATTTCTTCCTTAAGTAACAGACTGTTTGACAATAAAACCAACATGTTGAATTCTTCTAGATGTCTGGATTACCCAAATGGCACATATGTACTTTAATCATTGATGATAGTCCAATTTAGGAATAATGGGAACCAAGATTTAAAAGTCTAGATAACTCTTTTAAGGCCAGGAATATGAGTTTCATTTTTTACCTATATCTTCGGGTAGCTCCCAGCTTGGACACCACAGGATTGTAACATATGGTAAATAGAAATATTCGTTTGTTCCTCATTCCCATGCCATTTTGCACTTTTGTGCTTTTGGACCTTTTTGTCCTTTCTGAGTCCTCTTGCATGCCTTTCTTTCTGAATTTTTTATTCAGGCTCCTCTATCCATAGTGTCCTTTTGTGTGAGAGATGTATTTAATTTTCAGCTCACGGATGGAGAAGAACTTTGGCAACATTGTACTCATATGATTCAGTACTTTGTTTTGATACATATTACTTTCTTAGGAGTTTTTTTAACTCTTATTTTCCTTTTTGGCTTTCAATTATTGACATGGGATCATTTATATATAATATACTATTTACCCTGCTTCCTTTCCATGGGTCTTTTGCTGTCACCCCCTAAGACATTTTTAAATGTGAGATGGATGGAGCCTCAAAATAGTATTCCAGACCTTTTGATCTTGAGTTATTTTACAAGGATTAAGTAGGACTTCAATGTGTTCATAGCCATTTAGGAAAACTGCTAAACTAGAAGAAATTCTTTCAAATAAGACAATAGTACACAGTCTTATAATCAAGGATTTTAGTTAATCAAGGATTTTAGTTAATCCAGAATTCTGATGCTTTCCATGCAACCAAAAGTGTGCTTCATTTATTGAAATCAATCAAAATCTAACTAAAAACAAACATAAATAAAATAAATCACAACAAAAATAAACAACCAAAACAGTTTATTTATGTACAAGATAATCAAGAAATAAAAATCAAGAAAAATAAAATTTAAAAACTAAACCACTAACTGGCCCAGTTCTTTGCCCACCCTTGTAAATCTGGCAACTTGTAAGTTGAGGGGATAGGCTTGACTAAAAAAAAACTACCCATTATCTAACCCTATTGTACTCGAATCAAAAACTACACCTGAAACTAAGTCTACTATTTTACAATCAATCTCATCAGCCCGTGAAAATCGAAGGAGATCGGGCTGGGTGTCTGGTGTACTACTAGCTTCTTCTAGTTGGTAGT
>LPNX011217286.1:493699-541729 GCA_001517045.1 Pseudotsuga menziesii | reverse complement strand
ATCCTAATTGAATCAAGCTTATATTATAAACCAAAAAAATCAAAACTTCAAAACTCTAGTCATTAAGGAAGCTTCTAAAAAGCTTTATGCACTCAAAATGGCTTTTTGAAAGGGTTACCAATCTTAATAGTATCAAACAAGAAATTGTAAAGCACCATCATACTGTTTTCTAGTCCTTGGGTAATTGATGCATGGAAGTTGGCCTTGTAGACATGTATTAACATCATCTCAATGGAAATCTTCCCCAAATTGAAATAATATGTGACTAGGAGCTAGTTAACCCTAGTTGAGATGGTGAAAGTCCTGATGGTGATGGTTGATGATAAGTAGTAAGACCAAAATGGGCATGATGAAGAGCATTGTTAGAAGTTGCATCCAGAGTTAAGACCAAAGAAATTTTGTGGCAAAGGGAAGCATAATATTGTTGCTACATCTCAAGAAGACTTGGGATCTGATTCAGGTGATGAAGAGATGATCACAACAATTGGTTTACAATGTAACCATGTCTCTCATGCTAGTTCAAGTTATGCAGTTTCATCTCTTGAAAATGATAGAAGAAGAAGTGAAATGTTCCACATAAGGGTAGTGACAAAGAACACAAAAGTGGAAACTTTGTTTTATCCGCGGGATCACAAGTTAATTTGATATTTGAAGAGATTGTGAAAAATTTGGGACTAACCACAAGACCTCACCAGAAACCTTACCCTCTCGGTTGGGTGCACAATAATTCAAAGCTTCAAGTTACTAGACAATGTAGATTGAGGTTTGATATTGCTTCTGAGTTAATATATGAGGTTGACTTGGATGTAGTTCCTTTGGATACTTTTGGTATTGTACTTCGGAATCCTTATCTTTATGACAAGAGGGCCATCTTCTTTCAACATGAAAACAAGTACCATCTCACCAAAGATAGAGTGGAATATGTTGTTAGAGTTCACAACATGGGAGCTAACTCACCACTCAATGTAGGGAACGTAAAGAGAGTGATCAATGCTAGAAAGCCCCTTGTTCTTACAGTTGTAAAAGCAGAAGATCCTGATGAGTCTAATGATGCTTTTAATCCTTCTTCTAAGAACAAAGTGCTTGATATGGGACACACCTCTCAATTGGGAGGAAAGAAACGAAAAGCTTCAGGCATCGTGGAAGAGAAGATCATTCCAACACCAGCATCAACCTTGCCAGATCTTCAGGAACCATTCAAGATTGATTCCATGAGAGCATATATGCTTTTGAGACCTCCTATTTCTGGATCTATTGTTTTGAAGAATGCTTATTTAGCTCATGTTAGTTATGTTGAACAATATGCTATTAATGAAGTGTGCAAAGATGCTTTTGAGAGGCTAATCCATGGTTTGTAGGTGAAAAGGCTTGATTTGCAAGAGAAGCCACCCTACCATTTTGGTAAAATTTGTATTCCTACCTTTGATAAATTGCATGTAATTGGAGAAGCCTATACTTCTCATGTATTTGGGAATTTTGGGGTAGAGAGGATTGTAGTACATTTGTCTTGGATGAAAATCATGAATGTAAAGGGGTGCATGATGTGCTTTTGTAAGTCCACTAATAGAAAATTGGGGTTGCACACACCATTTCCTATTTCTTCTCGTTCTTGCAATAATATCTTCATGGATTTTGTAAGGGGATTAACTATGTCAAAAGTGGTCCATTTCATTGAGAAGATTCAATAGGTACACGAAGAATTCTAGGAGCACTACAAAGCCAGGTGGATTGAGAAGGAAGTGGGGGAGCAATCCCCTCACCTATCCTATGACTGTTAATGCTTTTGGAGGCCTAAAATCTTCTCAATGGGGAGGAATGATCCAGTGGATCTCAAAAGCTCAAAATTTGAAACTCAGCAAATCTCAACAAGAAGGGTACCATTGAAATGATATCACTGATAAAATTCCAATAGCGTTTGTTTCACCTTAATTGGACTCCGAATGAGAAAGTTATTCAACTATGAAGTTTCGGTAACATAGTTTTTTTAAGTATGCAGAGTGGAAAAAAGGGTGCCACATGGAATGTATAGTACCAACATGGCATCCCTTTGTGAGGACAAGTGGAAAGATCCGTTGACATGGAAAATGACATGCTATAATATGGACGAATCATTTTGCGGCATGTGGCATCCTAGTGGCATCGTTGGTGGTGAGATGGAAAAAACATGGACCAATCCGAAGGCACCATGTGACAGTCCCGGATGGCCACTATATGGTTAAATCCACCAAAATTTTATGAGGCCAGTGGGTTTTGATCCCGTGACCTCCATTCCACAACCCCAACACATTTACCACTACACCACACACACTATTTCTTGTTATACATTATTGTGGCACTATATGGTTAAATCCACCAAAATTTTATGAGGCCAGTGGGTTTTGATCCCGTGACCTCCATTCCACAACCCCAACACATTTACCACTACACCACACACACTATTTCTTGTTATACATTATTGTGGAATCCTAGTAGCATCATTGGTGGTGAGGTGGTAATAACGTGGACCAATCCGAAGGCACCATGTGGCAGTCCTGGATGGCCACTATATGGTGGATTTGGTGAGGTGGCAATAACATGGGCCAATCTGAAGGCACCATGTGGCAGTCCCGGATAGCCACTAATTTTATGAGGCCAGTGGGTTTTGAACCCGTGACCTCCATTCCACAACCCCAACATGTTTACCACTAGACCACACACACTATTTCTTGGTATACATTATTGCAGCATCCTAGTAGCATCGTTGGTGGTGAGGTGGCAATAATGTGGACCAATCCGAAGGCACCATGTGGCAGTCTTGGATGGCCACTATATGGTGGATTTGGTGAGGTGGAAAAATAATGTGGGCCAATCCAAACGCACCATGTGGCAGTCTCGGATAGCCACTATATGGTGGATGGTTCAATCCACAATGGGTTTTGAACCTGTGACCTCCATTCCACAACCCCAACACGTTTACCACTAGACCACACACTATTTCTTGTTATACATTACGAAAACCATTTTATTTAAGTGCACATGTGGTCAAAGTTGGGGAAGGGTCGGTTACCCTGGAATTTGTCCAACCCATTTAATGGTTGTTGGAATGGTTTCGACACTTACCACTAGACCACACACTATTTCTTGTTATACATTATGGAAAATATTTTATTTAAGTGCACATGTGGTCAAAGTGGGAAAGGGTCGGTCGATCACTGGAATTTGGCCAACCAATTTAATGGTTGTTAAAATGGTTTCGGTGGGGTTTTAAAATTGCATATATTTATTACAACCACCAACATATATGTGTATGTGTTACAACGAAAAATCAAACCTTCCCGAACTTAATGGATGTTCCAACCACATGAAATGAAACCTTCCAACACTTAATTGAATGTTCCAACCGCATGAAATGAATAACACTTAATGGAATGTTCCAACCACATGAAATGAAACCTTCCAACACTTAATTGAATGTTCCAACCACATGAAATGAATAAAACTTAATGGAATGTTCCAACCACATGAAATGAATATTATATCATATGCCAACTCAAAATGGAATCCATGGGTTTTGAACCTGGGATCTCAATCTAAATTATGACTTAACATAACTCCAATATCCAACCGGCCAATGAAAATGTTGGATAATTTACCCAAGAAACTCCTATATAAACTCGCCTTCTTCCATTATTTCAGGGAAGCCGACGCCTGTTTAGGATTTTCAAAGTTGGACTTTGGCACCAAGGAAGGTCTGGGATTGAATCCCAAGGCAGTCGTACCTATGCTATCTGCATTTTTTTATTTTTATGGGTTGTTCTGTGCATGCTTTCCAAGGCAGGAAATATTTTTTCAGAAGGGTATCATGTTTGCAATCAAATTTCTAGATTTTTCGAGACAAACACACTGAGCCGTCATAATTTTCGTGCAGACAACAAAATATGTAGGTTACTTCAGAATTGAGGTATCATTATGTAATTTTTCATTTGCTGAGATTATAAAAAGGCCTTCTCATTGAAGAAATAGGTCCAGAGATGTAGTCCATCTTTGGACGAACACTGTTATCAATATTGTGTTTTTTTGTTTTGGTGTTTTTCATTTATGTGTATAATTTATACTTCTTCATGCTCTTTAATCAATCCATGATAAGTCTAAAAATACAAATATTCTGGATCAATTGGCTAGTGAGTAAATGTTGTCATGCCCCATACACAATTTCAAAATAGACTCATCTGTGTTGTGTGACTCTTGCTCCTGTTATACCCAAATTCTGTATGTGGAAGGATCAAATCCCACTGCTTGGGCTTCTCTCCAACTAGCCTGCGGAGCATATATTTCTCAAACTCCTATTTACAACTTTCGTTTGTCCCTCAGTTTGTGGATGGTATGCACTGCCGTAACATAGATCAGTTCCTAATTCAACCATACTTTCTAAAATAGATACCATAATAAATCGAACACTAAGCAAAGCTAATGAGTAATCATTGCTGGAAAATTGTTGGTGTGATGATCCTATCATATCTCGTATATTTTGGACTATTGATCTCAGGTGAACTAGTGGTTTCCAACCTCTAATAGAATTGTATCATTGCCCATGAAAATATCCCAAGACATAGTGATGACCCTCTTAATCCTCATCATATTATAATTTTCTGAGGAATTATTTTTATATATCACCATTGCATTATTATTTCCACATGTCTAATTTGAGTTAAAGTCATTGAACTTTTATTAGAACATTGCAAGGGATCCATTATAAAATTCTAGTGTTGTTGACTCGGTGTTGATTTGGCAATGAATGGTTGTCTCACATCCTCCCACCATGCATTCATTGAAGCTTAGTTTGCTAGAAGATATTTTCCTATCTTTAGGAGTATACTATTTTTACAATGGAATAAGTAAATAAATTGAAAAACTCGACCTTTCTTACAAAAACATTTCTAATTACCAAATTTTACCAATTGTGTTGCATCACCTCCTTGGTACATTTACAATTACCAAATTTTACCCCTATAAATACCTATATATTTATATTTCCTATGTATTTTCCTGTCTCTGCATACTTTGTTGTTAGTGCGTGCTAGTTGTGATCATGCTCTACTAGTAGAGAAACCCTTGTGGTTACAACAATCAATATTTTGCAATGTTTTTGACTTTTTTATTTTGTTTCTATCTCTTTGCTTGTTGCTTGATAAATATTTATAATATAAAACTCCTTTTCAGTGTTTAATGTAGATAGATAGGTCTAAGGATCGCCCCTATGAGAGATACTCTCAATGTCTTCTTCAAGTCAGAAGTATGATAATAAGGATGGATCCAGATCTTCTTCAAAGAATGATAATGTTGTTGCGCCCTAGGGGAAAGGAACAACAAAAAGTAGGGTGGAGAAAATGGAGCCACCGAAGGATAAACCTATGAGAAAGTTTAAGGATATGCTTATACACATCGTGAAGCCCTAGGATTTCGATGCCAAGGTATTCCATGGAAGCCTTATAGAGGCTTGTGTATCGGTAGACATGCAGCAAGACCAACATTATTACTAATTGTTGATGTTTTGTAGCTTGGGCATGAAATTCCACATAGGTCATGTTTGAATTCATCCAAGTTAATATATTGTGTAATTCACTTTAGTAATAAGGTGAAATTCTTTTAATTATAAATTAAGTCTATTAAAGTCGATTTTAATGAATTAGTGATTTAGGCTAATCTTAACCATGGATCTCACTGTGAGATTAGGGTTTTGGTAGATTAGGCCTTTAGCTAAAGTATAAAGGAAAGTCAAAATAGAGGGAAAAGACACATTCATTTTTCACAAAGGCAGTTTTGTCTGAGAGAGAAGAAGAACAAGGAAGTAGAGGATAAAATCGATCTATAGCTTCAGAAGGTTAAAGGACAAGGAGGAAGCAACAATTTCATACAGTCATACAGACAAATCCATATAGATCTATATAGTCGTATGGATATTCGTACTATTGTATGGACATATCTAGGAACAGTCTTTTCTCATACCCAATTATCGTTTTTCCTTATTAGCAATTTTAAAACCTCAGTTTTGAGGTGTCCTTATATGTTTTGAATCATTAGTGATAAACTAATTTGAAGGACATATTTCATGTGTATTTGTTCCATTGTTTGTATTTTTTATCCATCGGTGTGATTGATACATGCTCATATTTTATTTATGTCATTGAGTAAATTTTTGTATGATTTATTTATTAAAGAGGCATATGATAGCAGTCACCTAGGGTATGAAAACTTAACATGGTATCAGATCCATATCTTTGATTGAGACCCTAAGGCTTTAATTTGGGTAGATCAATTATGGGTGGAAAATAACCAACAGTAAGGGTTACATTATTTTGTGATATGGGAGTTTGTACTTTTGATAACTGAGATGGATTTAACTAGCCTTGAGTTTGAGTATATATAGGATGGTGCCTCAAATATCCTAGTATGGAAATTTAGGATATCTCTTCTATTAGAAAAGAATGACCTATGGAATATCGTCAAGGACATGGCAGTTTCTCCAATAGATTTGCAAATTTTGCATCTCACAAGAAGAAATAAGTGAAATTCAAGTGGATGATCATGGATGCAATAAAGGATCATCTAATCCCTTATGTATCCTAGAAGAAGACGAAAAAGAAAAATTTTGATGGCCTTGTTAGCCTATACCGTAGAGAGAACATTAACTAGAAGATGACTTTTCACAATAATCTCATATCTGTTGAGATGATTAGATCATACACCGTCACTAGTTATCTAATGAAGGTCACACAGATTTGTGACCAACTTGCAATAGTTTGGGAGAAGATTGAAGAAAAATAGTTAGTAAGCAAGGCACTAAATGGGTTCCCACCACAATGGGAAACGTTTCTCCAATTTTTTTGTGCTCGGGAGAATATTCCCAACTGAGAAAGGTTGTAGGATGACTGTATCTAGGAGGAGACTTAGAAGGATTCAAAGGTCAACAAACAGGGAGGTGATAGTAACCATGCCCTCATTGGTCAAGTGTAATGTCCCCAAATTTCTCAATCTAATACTTTGATTAAAATCATCAAATTTAGCATATAGTACCTATTAATAGGATGAGTCCCACATGCAGACACGAGTGGACCTACCTAGTCCATATGGTATGGATCTAGAACAAAAAGGAACAATGAAACACACTTTCACCTAGATCAATGAAATGATAACAAACGTTGGAGTAATGATGGATTACCTCTATCATAATGCTTGTCCTCGCGATCTTCATGTAACTGTGATCTAGCTTCACGTACACCAATACTTGTAACAGATTAAACACAAGCGAGATGAAAGTGGATTAAACTAGTGATGATAAGATTGATCTAAACAGATGACCAAGTAAATATGATATATAATGATAATTACAACCAGTTTACTGGAAAGAATGTATCATTATATTTAATACAAAAAATAAAAGATACAACCAAAGTGCTTTGGTGTTGTAGCCTCTTTCTAATGGTTTCCTCATTCACCAACAAGCCACTCTAGCATTAAGCTGAAGCACACCAAAGAGCTGATGCTCTAAACAAATTCCTCCATCATTTACCTACCATAGAGTTCTCTCCCCTCACCCATGGCCCAAGGATCAATTTATAAGAGAATGTGGATAGGGGTAGGTTGAGATAAATGTGGGGAAAGGATGAGATATGATTCCAATAACCATGGAGATCTATCCAGACCAAAAAAAATAGGGAGGAAACCCAATCCATCGAGATCTCTCCTTGGAATCTTCTCAAAGGCTCGATTTTTTTAGCATACAGATGTTGACGTGTCTTGTAATAAAGAAGGCACGTCCAAGTAGGTCGACCCAATATGCTATTGAGGTAGAATGCATCGATGATGCAAGCTACTTGCACATTAGAAAATTTATATAGGAAATCGATGTAGGTTTCCAAGAGGGAAGGATGCGTCGAAGTTGAAAAATAGGGAAACCTATAAGGCAAGGAAGCAAGGGATCATCCACCATGAGAGTGTCGTCGGGGATTAGGAAAGAGGATATCACAGGGTGGGTGATGATGACGAAATTCTCAGGTAACAAATTTCCCATTAAAGTATGTAGCTAAAGGAAGAGGATATGTGATGTAATTTGATGTGACTGTCGGAAAGAGGAACTATCGATCGGATAATTGACCACAACCATCAAGCACTTTGCAATACAACTTCTGACAACTCTGAACCAGATATCTCAAAGACTAAGAGCGTGGTTGATGACCAATACACTACAGATCCATGCGATTATTAGAGCTGGGTATGGCGACTGAACATACAAATGTGGATCCATATCATTAATACAATATGTAAATCATAGCCACAACACCATACATAGTGGATCTACGAAACTATACATAACATAACCATCGACCAATACAATGTGGATCTATGTGAGAGAGTACCCACATGATGTCCATATGGGGAATGACTTAAAACAATATCCATCACAACCTGGGTATAATACACAATAATGAGATACCCCAGGGTCTCCAAACCAATCCCAAAACCGATACGATCCTAACCATGTGAATAAAGGGTTTGAGTTCGAACATGATAGGAACCACTTGATTACTAGCCAATGGGGTAAACCGTTAACAAGTGTGAGGTAAAACACTAATGATAATAATGAATCCCAAGGTATCATAGTACATTCTGATGAATGTGAATAGATGAGATAAAGTTGAACATTCATGGAATCATACGATCAAAGTTCAATGATGTAAACCCATTGTCCAAAGCGAGAAGAGATTCCATTGAGGCATGCAGGATTCAACGTACTCATTGGTATATAAATATAAATCCCCAGATAATGTGTTGATGTCGACAAGGATAGACTCATCGAAGGAGGTACATTATGTGTCCCACATCATTGACACAAAACCGATACATAAGGATGATTTGAGGTTGTAAAATGAATTAGCATGGACTGACACAAGGTGTACAAGTGAATAATGCTAGGAGGTTGGTTCAGGGACAGTTAACATGTCATAGGACTTGACTATTTCAAATATTAACTCAAACAGAGGTTTCCCCTTGAACATTTTACAACATGACAAAGACTTGGTAGTACTGACTCAGAAAGGCGGAGGTGAAGACATAACACAACATTATTGAGGCATTATTTGGATGACCCAAAGGAATAAAAATACTTATGGACTTGACATGACTAAAGGACAAGATGATTACCCAACTGTTTGGATGAAACACAAACAGGTTCCATGTTCAAGGTTGATAATAGGTTGTCATCAATACAAATTTCTACACGTTCCCTTCCCTTATTCTCCATCATGATTGATGAGTATCTCTTTGTTTATTAATGACCGTGAAGAGTGTACCAGATGCTTGGTATAGATTTTATTTAGGATGAGTCCAATATCACATGTTTTACGAATCTAATAAAGGAGGGGTTCGGTCCCTAAAAGGGTATTTCTATGTTTGATTTTACGAGTCTAGAGAAGGTAAACTCGGTGATTTTTCATGTTTAGGGAGTCTAAAAAAAATAAAGAAGACTCCAGGGTGAACTTTTTCGTAATTTTAGTCCCCAAGACCCGAAAAAGTGTAAAATAATACCAAGGAGAACTCTCTTAATCAATGGTTTACTAAGGAACTCCTTTTTGGTAATTAGTCTATCAGGTCAAAAAAGGGGTTAAACTATCAACAGACAAACGCTCATTCGATAACAAGCATAAAGCTTAAAATTTTATCGAGCATGAAGGAAAGAAAGATCACTTGCGTTGTTCCATTGATTGAAGAGTATGGGCCGATGAACAGTAAACTTGACGTTGTTTTACTAAGACTTTAACGAGCACGAGAACAACATAAAAAGCGCTTGGAATCTTTTTCATCTTTTCACCAGAGCATGAAAAAAAAAAAAGTAAGCTCAAAAATTTTTATAGGCAAAAAATGTGCTGAAAGTGTGGAAACTAAATGGATCGTAACTTCATTTCCATGTTGACCTGTATTCTCACAAGTAAGTGTAAGAAATCATAGTAATTTAATAAATAAAAAGGTAGAAAAAAAATGACAAGGTAAAATAATAAAAATTATCCTTCAAGTAAATAAAAAGGAGTCAAAGGGACTCATTTTACCATTGTGTTCTTACTCTGTTTTACCAAGGAGGGTGGCATCTTGCTTATGTTGGATATTTTGGGCACTTTGGAAGTGGATTCCCATTCCTTCGGTTTCAGGTAAGCATCCATGTCTTCTATTTCATTGGCTTTGTCAATTTTCTGCAAATTTTAGGTGTTTGATTGATTTTTAGGGCCGATTGTTTTTGGGTAATAGTGTTCTACAATTGACGTTGTTGCCTCTTTTGAGGAATGCATCAAGAAGGTTCGATTCCATTCCTGAAAGGGAGAACACCATTAAATCCACATTGTTCGTAAAACGCAGGCCACTTCAATCGTAAAAAGCGACCCCAAAAATGGAAAACGCCCAAAATTTAAGGGTTTTCTCAAATGCAAGGGTTCTAATGTTTCGATTTGGGGGTTTTTCAGGTTGTGACAACAAAAACGTTGGAGTGGAGAGAGACATATCTAGAATTGGAAGATATAGAAGGGTTAAATGATGCAAATACCATGTTGGCCCTTCAAAAGTGTGGACTTAAGAAATTCTTTCTCACTACGAGCATGAGGGCCCAACTTCACCTATTAGAATTTTTGGTGGGGAGGTGGGATCTAGTTGAGTGTTACTTTCAGGTGGGGACATACATACTCACTCTATAGATTTAGGATATATGTTTCCTTGCTAGGATCTCAAGGAGAGGAGCTCATGCCATCATATCTGGACATAGTGGAGGTGATGAGAATGTAGATTCACTCATCAATGAGTATTGCATGCTAGGGACCAGGAAACGTGAGGCGAATATTCCAATCAAGATGGACTATGATATGACATTGAGGATGATTCTCTTCTCTGTAGTATAAGTAGTGGGGACAAAGGCCCATAACCAAGAGACTAGTTCCCAGATGTTATGCACCATAGAGTGTGTGCAACCCATCATTTTCAACTGATGTGAGAGCCTATTAAGCATCATGAAATAATATTTTAACAAGTGTCATTTTGGTAAGACCAGACAATTTGGTTACGGGTCCATCCTAGTGTCCTTTTTCATGGAACGGGTCCTTGTTTTTTTACCGCGTCATATAGATATGGATAGCTTGGACCCATAAGAGCCACGTATGAAGAGGTCGGCTGAATTATTTGGTCGTCGTGGGTGTCGGATTCACAACTATGATCCAACTTTATTCTGATGGGTATGGAAGTAGCTCCTCATGGTCAAGGACTACACATATGCATGTTCATATTCCAAGAAGATCATGACTTGGTTCTTCTAGAGGGATCCAACTAGTGTGACATAGGTAAGAAGAATTTCCACACTTTTCAAGTTTTTATGAAATTGTTTTTAATATTTCAAATGTTTTTGGTGTATGAATATTTTGTTTGTTTCACTAATGCATATATTGGGTCAGTGAAGCCACCAGGGTCCTCCGCTATCTAGCGATGGGGAGAAGTTCAAGTCATTAGTGCTCATGAGAGAGAGGTGATTGAGGCTCTTAAGGAGACTGAGCACAACCTACAGAGGTTGGTTGTTGATATCCCAAAAATGTACCTTAATGAACTGCCATGGAGTTACCAATTCTATACAATAGGAATTTTTGAGAGGATTGGACATCTTCTCCGTCGAGTGGATCAGGAAATGA
The DNA here is from genome assembly GCA_001517045.1 of Pseudotsuga menziesii. Classification (NCBI taxonomy): domain Eukaryota; kingdom Viridiplantae; phylum Streptophyta; class Pinopsida; order Pinales; family Pinaceae; genus Pseudotsuga; species Pseudotsuga menziesii. The sequence continues at coordinate 530,033 of LPNX011217286.1, read as the reverse complement.
TATGTTACCATGAGAGTAATGATTAGTCCCATTATCTTTATGTAGTGATTTCTGAAATCCATGAGCTTCAAAGTTTTTGTTTAGCGATATCTAAAATCTATGAGCTTCAGGATTTTGTCCTAGCACTTTTTATGTAAAACATTTTATCACACTTGATATAAAAGCAACTTCTATCAGCTTTATATATAATGTGTCTATGGTGGATTTGGGTCTCATATAATCTGCTTATTTACATGTAAATGATTTTCATGTTATGCTATGTGTAATAAGAATACTTAAGAATGTGCAATGTGCCAATCTAAAATGAAATTAGCTAATGAATTGACAACCATGTTCATGCACCTCGGGATGTGTTGGTATTGAATAAAATAAAATAAATATTTCTAAGAGGTGTACCCTTCAAAAAAGATGAAGTAAGGAAGGGTCATGAACGATGTAGAATCAATTTAAAGGAGATACCACTAGTTGAGAATCCAAGTGGACAATAACGTGGTCCACACCCTAGGAGTGAGCCTCTGTTAATAATACAATCATTGCATGATACTCAGTGGTATTGTTATTTGCAAAACCTAAGAAAAATCCCCATGATCTTATAAATTCATCGGTAGTGTAATAAAGTACCCAAGCTTCCAAAGTGAGGCTTCAGGTGTGGCAGTTAGAGCCATCCTCAAATCCAAAATAGGTTTCCATTTGCACATTCAAGTAGAATATGGTATAAGAAGACATAATTGAGGTGATACCCTAGCACAAAAAATGAGAAACTTCACACCATATCAAAACACGCATTTATACAAAATGTACAAATTACTTATGCAGGATAACCCTAAGCATAATACTTCTAGGCTCCCCCAGTGGTATCCCATCATAGTCAACTACTCATAAGCCCCTTTTTCCAAGACATGTTTGACAATGTAGGGCCCATGCCACATAAACTCGAGTTTACATGCCCCTAGTTTGTCATGCATCTAGCCATACGTAAGGACCATATCACCTTCATTAAAAATGTGGGGTTTTACATATTTATCATACTGGGTCTTGATGCACTTTTTGTGTGATTTGTTAGTAGTAGCGACATCATGGTGGGTTTCTTCAAGTTTGACTAAGTAGATAAATCTCTCTTCCTCAACTGTGGTATGTAGAAAGAGTTCGATAACTAGCTTCACAGATGAGATTTCACACTCTATAGGTAGTACCGCTTCTATAACATACACCAATTGAAATGGTGTGAATTCAATAGTTGTGTTTACCTAGTTTTGGTATGCCCAGAGAGATGAAAAAAACATTAAATCCCAATTGGACTTGTGAGCCACTATGATGCGTTGTATCATAGTTTTCAAGACTTTATTGATCGTGTCTACTTGTTTGTTCACTTGGGGGTAGTAGGGGTTGATTTCTCATGATGAAAAACTAAATTGGCACTTAGTTCAGATATCATTTGGTTTTGTAAGTGTGAGCCATGGTCAATGGAAATTCCTTGAGGAAATTTGAACCTTGCGATAATATGGTTGAACATGAAGAATGTAGCAATATTTTCGTCTTCCTTATATGTATTCATAGCCTCAACCCATTTCATGAAGTAATATACAACTTTCATGATATAGCCATGCCCCTCGACCGAGGTAGGATTACATTGCATGAAGTCAATGCCCCATTTAGCAAAAGGGTCAACAAAAATGACTGGATTAAGAGGGGAAAGATGAGTGCGCTTTTTTAGTGGAAAAGCTTACAGGCAGGACATTTCTTAACGAATTACATGCAATCCTTTAAGATCAATGGCCAAAAGTATCTAGCACGTGATATATTATGGGTTGTAGCCATCCTAGAGTGGTGACCACCACATTCCCCATAGTGGTATTAATTCAAGACATGCTCGGCCTCGTCGTGGGTTAGACATTGTCATGAGACTTAGTCAATACCTTGGAGATACAAAGTATCCCCAACCATGAGATTCACATGATGGTGAAAGAAAAAAAAATTGTGATGGGATAAATCGGTCATAAAGAGTTGGGTTTGGAGATGCAACGTGATATATCCATACCATGAGTCAGACATGTTGATCAACAACAACAACTCATTCGGAAGATACTCGATGGGATCAATTTCCTAGTCAACACAAGGAAGATCACACATGAGCTCTGCAAAGACTAGTGATTTTTTGGAATTTGACTTAGCGAACTCCAAGTCAAATTCTTGTAGGATGAAAATACAACAGGAATATTTCCCTCCCAATGTTTGATGAGTCAAAATATAATACATGGGTTTGGATTCAATAAGGACAGTTGTGGTGCGGACATAATCTTTGAATGGTGATGACCGCTGCCAAATCCAACTTCTCGACGTGTGAATAATGTATTTCGATGTCAACGAGATGCTTACTAAGGTAATAGATCACATGCTCCTATCCATTACTATCTTCCTATACCAAAACCATGCCAATGGTGGATATGGATGCAAAACGATAGAGGAAATAATGTGTTCCATGACACTAGGTTTTACCAAGATATCGATGGGGATGGTAGGTGTTATGTTCCCCATATTTCTTTCAATCATCATACCTTGGATGAGGATGGGATACTGAGGGTCTAGAACGATATCTGGTGAAATAATGGATTTGATCTCACTCTCCACTATGTCCAATGGAGGGAGAAAATATAATTTAGGGAGATGGTCTTTAAACGGGATTTCATATAATCTCACGACTTCCATAATAGATTCATCAGAAGGAAAAATATGAAGGAGATCATTCGATGATGGTGAAGATGAGCTTAACCACGAAGACAAAGAGTGTTGAATTTCAATGGTTATATCAGATCTTAAAACATTTAGCACCATAACAGCATAACCATAAGCCAAAAGATCACTGAAATATAGACAAGCACAACCACACAAAAAAGAACACAAAGATTTATCCTAGGAAAACCCTAATGGGAAAAACCCAACAAAAGCTTCCTCAATATAGATGCCCCAAAAATATAAAAAGTAACACCCAAAAGACTAATCCTCCTCCTTCTCTAGCTACTTCTCTCTCTCACACTAATGCGCTACACAAGTGAGTGTGAGTGTGTTCCAAATGAGGAGCGCCTCACCTCTATTTATATTCTTTCATTTATTTAAAATTAACTCAGTTATGTAGACTCGAGTAATCCTAATTTAATCTTGTAGGCTCGAGTAACCACAACTGGGGTACTAATGACCCTACTTACAATGGAGGGGACTTCCTCATGACTCTTATTAGTTATCCCGATTAGAAACATCGGGGCATCAAGAAATACAAGTGATTCTCCCGGTAGGAACATCGGGGACCACAAAAAATACATATAGAATATTATTCGAAGTTATAATAATTCAACACTCCCCCTTAACGAGAAGGGTATTCTATAACAACATCAACAACAACAACAGTAGGATAAGGAGGGCATCATCAGCATCATCATCAGGGTGACACATCAATAAATCATTGGAACCTTTTCAACATCATATAGTCTTCATCTGCAATCTTCAACAGCGTCAACACTTTGACCGACATCATCATCATCAGTACTTTGGTATTCATCTTCAATCTTCAGTAGCAACAATACTTTGACTGCACAATTGATAACATCATCATCAACACTTTGAACTTTCAATCAGCAACATCATCATCATCATACTCTAATCTTTCGATCAGCAACATCATCATCATTCTTCAAACTTTTGATCAACAACATCATCATCATAATTCAAGATTTCAATCAACATCGTCATCATCATCACACTCTGATCCTTCGATCAGCATCATCATCATCATCATACTCTAATCTTTCGATCATCATCATCATCATCATCATATCTTTCGATCAGTACATCATCATCATCATCATACTATGATCTTTCGATCAGTACGTCATCATCATCACACTTTGATATTTTGATCAGTACATCATCATCATCACACTCTGATATTTCGATCAGTAACATCATCATCAACAACAACATGCAATTCACAACATGAAGACGAAAGTATTTGGATCACTTTTGGACCTAAGTCCAGGGATGATACAATCTTACAACATTCTCAGGGACCGAAGCCTTCGGATACCTTTCTGAACCAAAGTTCAAGGATGATACAATCCTGCCACATTCTCAGGGACCGAAGCCTCTGGATACCTTTCTAAACCGAAGTTCAAGGATGATGCAATCCTACCACATTCTCGGGAATCGAAGCCTCCGGATACCTTTCTGAACCGAAGTTCAAGGATGATGCAATCCTACCACATTCTCAAGGACCGAAGTCACCGGATCATTTCTGGACAAATGTCCTAGGATGATACAATCCCTCTTCATTCTCGAGGACCGAAGTCACTAGATCACTTCTGGAGAAATGTCTCGGGATGATACAATCCCTCTTCTTTCTCAAGGACCGAAGTCACCGAATCACTTTAGGAAAAATTTCCAGGGATGATACAATCCCACTGCTACATCACTACTCCCCCTTTCGAGGAAGTTATTTCCAAACAACACCAAGCTTGTCTCGAAAGTGTTTGAACTTTACATGAGAGAGAGGCTTCGTCAACACATTAGTGTTGAATCATCATCTGAACCATCATCATCTACATCTTCAGTATGTGAATACTGAACTATCATCATCTATATCTCCAGTATGTGAATACTAAAAGCATCATCATCTATATCTTCAGTATAGAAATACTGAAAGCATCATCATCTATATCTTCAGTATAGAAATATTGAATCACCATCATCTACATCTAGAGTATGTAAATACTGAAACATCATCTATATCTTCAGTATGGGAATACTGAAACATCATCTATATCTTCAGTATGTGATTACTAAAACATCATCATCTTTATCTTATCTCGTATGTATAAATACCGGATTTCTATGTGCTTTGATGGAACACAGGGTTCTCTGTCGTCTTTATACAACTCTGGTTATCACATAGAATCACTGTAGTATCCATCTCCAGGTTAAAGAGACCTGATATCAGATTCTGAAGCCATATGGCTTCACAACTAGCAGTGCAAGCTACTATGTATTCTACTTCAGCCGTTCTAAGAGCAATACTGGATTGTTTCCTGCTAAACCATGAAATCATAGCAGACCCCAGACAATAACATCCACTTGATGTGCTTCTTCTATCTGAGACACTTCCAGCCCAATCTGCATTGTACAGCCATACAATCTATAATCGTGGTTTCCATCATAGTATAGATCAAAGTCTATAGTCCCTTTCAGATATCTCATCACATGTTTTGTAGCTATCGGGTCAACGCGTCTAGGTTGAACTATATAAGGTGTTCACAGCAAAACAAATGTCCGGTCTGGTATTTGTTAGATACATCAACGACACAATAATTTGTATGTATTGATTCACATCCTCTAACTGTGATGAATCATCAGCTAACAACTTTAGGTTGGAATCCATGGGTGTGGCTATGGCTTTGCATTCCAACGTATCGAATCTTTTCAATATCTCTACTGCATACTTTCCCTAGTTGAGAAATATTCCTTCTGAACTTTGCCATACTTCCAGACCTAGGAAATAATGCATTAACCCAAGGTCTTTCATCTCAAATTATTCAGAAAACTTCTTCTTGCATTCTACAATCTGTTTCTCATTCCCTATCAGAAATAGATCATCCACACACAATAGTAGTATGACAGGTTCATCTTCTATAACCTTGAAGTAAAGGTTAGGATTGTCTTTCATCAGGAAACTATCTATCCTTCCATACCAAGTTCGGGGAGCTTGCTTCAAGCCATACAAGGCCTTCTTCAACTTGCATACATGAGTTCATCTGTCTTCAACTTCAAATCCTTGTGGTTGTTCAATGTATACTTCTTCTTCAATCACACCATTCAGGAAGCTCATCTTTACATCCATCTGGTGTAAGTTCCACTTCATCATGGATGCGAGTACCATGATAGTTCCCAAGGAAGTGTATCTTGCTTCCTGGAGCAAGTGTCTCTTCATAACTAATTTCCTTTCTCTGAGAGAATCTTCTAGCCACAAATTTTTCCTTCCATCAGCAACATGTTTTCTCTTGCAATTCCACTTGGAAGATACCATTCTCTTGCTTTCTGGTTTGGTTACTATATCCCAAACATCATTCTAGTATTCTTCCATCATTCTGTTAGGTCATCAACATATCCTAGTCTTCCGCATTCAACCTTGAAGGTTTGAACCCACTTTACTCTTGGTAAAGTCTCGATCTATCAGGAAGCTGTCCATCATGTCGTACCATGCCAAACTCAGAGATATTATATAGTCACTCCCCCTGAAGTGAAGTATCATCTTCCCTATTCATTCTGTACAGGTGGTTCTATGCTTGATATATACTTCTAGTGGGTCTGGTCAATAGAGTATGTCATGTCATAGTCTATTCTTTCTTAGGCAAACCACGAACCTTGCTTTGTACACTTGTTCTGGTAGATCCACATAGAAGATACTACGGACTTCCCTTCAGGTCTCGAAACCATATCGTAGACAGCATTCCCCATGATCGACTGTTACTCTTTGATCATAACTTCTTTCATAGCCGGAAAGGTTAGCATCAATGATTTCACCCAACTGTGTTACACAACTAGAGTGTGCCCGAGGCCTCTTGGAAGTCTCGCCATACTTTTCTTCATCTTGAGTTATCTCTCGTACCCATGGTGGTCTTCATCCTTCAAGGTGGATCTACCACTCTCTAAATCTCTTTCTTTCGTCACGGTGTCTTTGACCCTGGGAGCTTCAGATTCATGTTTATTGGAGTGAATCTTGAATTGTCATCACTTGTTCTTCCGAACAAGTCTCATCCTTATTTTCTTGTAGCCAGTTGTACAGGACCTTTCCTATAAGTCAAATGCACCAGTTGCATGGTTAGAACCATTTCATAGAACATATGCATAACAACACATCATTCCACTGTTTAGCCAATACAACATTCATCCATACCTCACAGAATCTTTCTAGATGACATCATTGAGATTGTGCACAAATCCAATATGTCAGCAAGGAGGTTTCATTCTAGATAAGTAGCAATGGAGAGGTGTATAGCACCATGAGCTACTGACTCATCACATGCATACTGTCATTAATGCAAACATTCTATCATGCATAATACATCAACTGAATATAAAACAATATCATGAAATGACAATTGAATACTTATCTTTTATTCGTTTCGTGGGTACAGTCCTTCTTGATCCTTCTGCTTCATTGTCTGAATATTCATTCATGACATCATCATTTCTTATCCAAATGCTAAGATGGATAAGAGGTTCTTCAAGAATTGAGTTCTTCATATTCCTCGTCGCTTGAGGGATCTTCTTTGAATTGTGAGCGCTTGATCTTTAGTTGCTCCCATCTTCTCTTCTCTTATTATGAGTCGATTTTCTTCTTGTGTAAGGATTTAGCGTCATCTCCCCTTGGAATCGGAACCTCTTTCAAGAACTAGTGAAATCCTACGCTTCCATGCTCGGAATTTTTTCAGCTTTACCAAGCTTGTCATCAGGCTGGGGTGCTAGGTCATTTTGAAATGAGAACCTCAAATCTAAATGGCAAAAGATTAGATCTTACCGGTTTGAGGTGTTAGTCCTAGTTCCAGATCTGAATGGTCTAGGGTTTGTTAGAGAAACCCTAATTTTCAAAAGTTGGAATCTTTCATATCTGATTGGATAGAAATATATGTCTCCTGAAGGTGAGTTAAGCAGCATATTCATTTTCCCAAAACTATGATCAGAATTGCAAAATATCTGATGCCCTAGTTTTCTTCAATTTCTTCTACAGAATGCCTCATATTGTTTCTGCGCTATCTCCGAACTTGTTTCTCCTCTGTGTCTAAAATTTCGTAGTGAGGTATCCTCACATGTCCTCTTTCCAACACTATAGGTTAGAGTAGAATTGGTCTTACCAATTGGAACTTATGCATTTTTTCTCAAGGTGGCTCATTTCAATACTGTTCAAAAGAGCAAACTTGTATAGACTTCCACATGTCATTGTTTCATCTTCAGGGTCTGAAATTATTACCACAGAAATTAGAGTCCATTCCATTTCCGGAATATCTTGAAAATTTTGATTTCGACCTTCGTAGCTCGATATATAACAATTCTCCCCAGGTGTCTTGTTTAGGGATGAATCCCGGGAGAGGCTGGAACCCTAATTTGGAGGAATCATATCTCCTATAATATAGTGAATATGAGTCTGAAACTTGGATAAAATGTACATCAATAATTTATCTTCGACCTCTGAAAGTTTCAGCACCTGATCCTTCTCCAATATCGAGATATAGCGAATCTATCAAAACTATCAGTTTCAGTATTTTAGGGTTTTTCAAGCCCGGGGTCAAACTAGGGTTTGACTTTCCTGGAGTTTCACCCAACCAAAAATCTCGGCCCAGGTCTCTAAATTTTGATTTTGATGAGATTAATCCTATTCTAGGCTCACTCAAAAATTCCTCTTATGTAAAAATCCCTAATCTCCCACACCAAAAACTAAAAATGCCCGGAATAAAATTATGCTTCAACAGAAAGATGCGCCCTTCAATGGAGAGTCAACCTAGCCTTATTTTGCTAATGGATTGTGGAGATACCCAAAAATTAAAAATCCCTAGATTCTGTAGTTGCATAGTGTCTTCTTTCAGGGTGGCTCTGATACCATGTTGAGTTTTAATGGTTATATCAAATCCTAAAACATTTAGCATCATAATAGCATAACCATAAGCCAAAAGATCACTGAAAGATAGACAAGCACAACCACAAAAAAAAGAACACAAAGATTTATCCTGGGAAAACACTAATGGTAAAAACCCAACAAAATCTTCCTCAATATAGATGCCCCAAAAAGATAAAAAGTAAAACCCAAAAGACTGATCCTCCTCCTTCTCTAGCTACTTCTCTCTCTCTCACTAATGCGCTACACAAGTGAGTGTGAGTGTGTTCCAAATGAGGAGCGCCTCACCTCTATTTATATTCTTTTGTTTATTTAAAATTAACTCAGTTATGTAGACTCGAGTAATCCTAATTTAATCTTGTAGGCTCGAGTAACCACAACTGGGGTACTAATGACCCGACTTACAATGGATGGGGACTTCCTCATGACTCTTATTAGTTATCTCGATTAGAAACATCGGGGCATCAAGAAATACAAGTGATTCTCCCGGTAGGAACATCGGGGACCACAAAAAATACATATAGAATATTCTTCGAAGTTACAATAATTCAACAAAGAGTAGGGGTCTGATGCCACAAAGGGAAGGTCATCATAGTTGGGTAGGTTGGATATCGTTTGGATAGCATGGTATGCGGCCTCAACTAGGATAAAAGGAATTTATTTTCCAATCGAGTCAATTGCAGAAGGACTTGGAACAATCTAGGGATCAATGGAGTCGGAGGAATTGTGTACCATGGAGGAAATCATGTTCACCTTGGAAATTTGTGGTGGGGAATCAAGTGATGGAAAGACACCCATTAGTGATGAATATTTAAAGAGTCCTACTCCAACACTCTCATAACTAGGTGAATCCTTCCCTAAAAGAAGGAGATTATTCATTAGATGAGGGTTATTGTTAGGCATATAGAAATCTAACTAGTCAATAGTGATGATATTACCCTAGTGGGGAAACTAGACTATGCAAAATATCAAGGATGCAATTGTGGTCATGGCATAAAACCAGTTCCTCCCAAATAATAAATTGTAATCTAGGGGTGCGTTGACTACTTCCACATCAATAAAAACAATCTTACCTCCTAACTCAATGGCTAAGGGTTGTAACAATCCATGTGGTTGAAATTCACGTCTGTTAAATGCTTTCAATGTGGTAGGTGATCGGTTCAAATTGGGAGATCTGATGGCTCTCCAGCACGACTAAGACATGACAGAAGTAGAGGATCCCTCATCTATCATAGTACGATGGATACCTTTCCCAACAATATTGGTAATGATTTGAAATGCGAGTAGATGGGAAAGATTTGACGTATAGTGTTCCAGTTTAAACATAATGATGTTTGAATTTTCCAGGTCGATTGCTCCTATAGAAGATAACAAGTTCTTACGTTGTGTTGGAAAATTATGTAAGACTTCAAGGGTGGACATAGCGCAGGGTTCCTGGGCCAAATCTTCAACGATGTTGTAGTTTTGGGCTACCTGTGCAATAGTATTGAAGGTTTCCTTCCAAATTGTACTTTTAGGTGGGTGTAGTACTATATTGAAGGTGGGTTTTTCTATCATCAGAGGACCCTAAGGAGTGGTGGTCTCAGGAATGGAGGATTTTTTAATATTACCTTCATTTGTTTGTTTGTATGGGGCTAAGTCGTACGTCTTTGTTCTGGTGGTCAAATCAACCGTATTTATACGCATCACGAGAACATGAGAGGTCGTGGATGGTTCTCCATGCGAGGAGGTGTGTTGCTGCAAAACCATTTGTTGTTGTGGTGGTGGGAAGGGGTCAGTTAAAATGTTGGGTTGGGAATTTCCTTTAAGGAAATTTTAGACCTCTTCACGATGGGGACAATCCTTTGTGAAGTGGTCATCACCACACATCAAACATGGAAACTTAGCCTTCCATTTTGGTTTAGCGTCGGTTGTTTCTTGATTTCATTTTTTCTCCTGCTGATTCAGATATTTTTTGTATTTACCATTGTTCTTCTTCTTACCGTCAGATTTATGAGATGGACTGGATTATAAGACATTCACTTCGGTGTTTTGAGCAGAGTGGGTGACTAAGTGGTGTTGTTACTAGCTTATGGCAGAGTTGGATTCAAGGCTGGATGGCTTTGTGATCCAATTGATTGTGTTGTAGGTTGGATTTGGATGGAATCAACAATGCCATCTACATGTGATCCTGAAGTTAGCCTTGTTGGGTTGGTTATGGGACCTAGAGCATTAGGAATTATGTCGTATAATGTGCTAGATGGGAATATACTAGGTCTAAGTAGTGAGAACGTGAAATGGCTTGTTCTTCAGTAACAACTCCACCCATGCATACATCTTTGGATATGATTGGAAATAATGATTTCATAAACCAATTAGTGGGCAATTGGTTAGGAATGGGAGCCTTAATTAACCTATGACTTCTCCTCCATTCACAGATATGATCATAAATGTGGGTGGAGGTAGATTGTTTGAGTGAGGTTAACAGGTCTATAGCAATCTCATATCATAATGTTAACTAAAAATGCATCAAAAAGGCCATAGCCAAGGATTGAAAATCTGCAAAAGAGTGTTGTGGTAATTTGATGTACCATTTGGAAGTAGTATTAGTGAGGGTTCTTTAAAAGAGCCTCAAACAAACAAAATCATCCATTAAGGATTTCGAGGAGCACCATAGGTGATATGTCATCACATGGTTTTTGGGATCCTCAATGGGTTTTCTGTCAAACTTAGGAATGTATGATAGAAACATGACATGAATAGTTGGCCAATTGGGGTCATGTCGAATGGGATCATTCATCAAACATGACAGGTCTAGAAGATCCAACGTAGCTAGAAATGGTAACTATAGGTTTGGATCTGGATATTAGTAATATTGATATGGGAGTTGAGTTCCAATAGGACCATAAATAGATTGATAAAAAGGGGCAGTCGTATGTGGCAATGGTCCTCTCGTAGGGGGTTGGATAGGTGGTGGGGTTACTCTAAGTGGTCCTCTAGGGGGTTGCTAGGTGATCCTCCAAGTGGTAGAAAATAATTTACTGATAATTACGACTTTTGACTGGGGCCACCTTCGGCCCCCTAATTGGCCAAAAACATCATTTAGGGCCTCAAAACATCCCCAAACTTTTGGGACCCAAAACCGTACAAAATTTCTAAGATGGAGAACCATTGTAACTTGATGGAACATGTGGGTGGCCACCAGTATCCACTTGGATCAATATACAAGGTAAAGAGATTTCATTTTTTGAGATCGCAATGCAAGGTACTTCTCTATAAAGACTCTCTTTTAATTCTATATATTTTTTGTTAAATTTAATGAAGCATAGGATCCTCAGGCTTGAATGAAAGCGATGTGAAGAGAATGTTGTAGAAGAGTTAACAATTCAATGGAAAACTAATCAATAGATTCATTACAATTTACACACACATGAAATGAAAAATGGTCAGCATAACATTACATCCATTGTCATTGATATCACTATAATACAATAATCACCCAATAGGAAGAATTCGAATGCCTTAGGGAGGATTCGAATTCACCGACTCAAACTGACTCTGGTGCTAAGTCAGTGTGGGAAAATCACCACTAGAGCTCACTACTGCAACTCTATATTTACTAAATCAGATCACAATAAGTTAGCTAATGTAGGTAGGTGAGGAAAGGCGCCTACTTCCCTTAAATCATGTAAAATGGAACTACGATGACCGAGAGTGAACTAACTAATGGAAATCGGAGCATAACTAAACATAACTAAATACCTACTAGGGTCAACTACTGGAGACTCTTGGTGGCACTTAGAGTGGGTTCCTAAATTATAGTGATTGGTCCCTAGAGCTCCTAAAATCATGCAGACATGTGCATTGAGTGTTAGGTGGCCCCTAGTTGTTTCCCCAACACACTAATGAATTGATAATGACCTCATAAGCTAGGAAAGAGACAAATAGACTATGTAGTCAAAGGGAGGATTAATTAATAATCCTAACACCCCCCCTTAAACCTAACTTGGACAAACTAGGACCTAGAAACTGAGACCAAAGGTCATCAATACAATCTAAATGAATAAAAATGACTGCTTGAAAAACAAGGAAATGTGGAAAACCTTATGGGAAAAAACCCCCCTCAAAATAAGAAGGAAAATCGAGAACAATAACTAACTCAAGCCTTTACACCAAGAAGAGATATTAGATAGACAAATATCTTTTCACTAGAGGACTTGGTGTATATATCTTCTATATTCTCCTCTGTATGGAAGTAATGTAGATCGGTAGCCTTACTATGCACTCGTTCCTAAATGTAGTGCATGTGAACTTCAATATGCTTGGTCCACTACCTTTGAATTGGATCACTGGATATATTGGTTGTACTCTAATTGTCACGGTAGAGGTTTACTGATGAAGAAGTGTGAATTCTAGACTCTGTCAGAATCCCATGAAACCAAGTTGAATGAATAACTGCATTCACAGCCCCCCGATACTCTGCTTTAGTTGAAGAGAGAGCAATAGTTGCTTGCTTCTTGCTTGACCAATAGATTGGTCCCAATACCAACATGAACACAAATCCTGATGTAGATTTCATGTCAGTACTATCACCATCCTAGTATGAACCAGTAAAACCAATCAGATCTAGTTGTCCACCAGCAAAATATTGGATCCAAAATTCCCTCGTACCTTGTATAGAATGCAAGATGCACTTTGTTTCCTTCCAATACAGCTCATGTGGCTCCTAAATGTACCTAGCCGCAACACTCATAGCATAAGATAAATATGGCCTCGAATGGTTGAGGTACAATAGGCTACCAATCAGTTGTGTGTAGAGTGTGTTGTCAACCAGTGGTGTGCAACCACCTTCTTCCAACCTGATGCCAGATAAGAACGAGAAGGGTGTTGCTTTACAATTAGTCATGTGAAATCTTTTGATCAAGTCTCCAATGTATGTGTACTGTGTAATCATGATTCCCAAAGCAGTGTGATTTACTTCGAGACCAATAAATCGTCTTAATAGTCTTAGATCATTCATGGAGAATGATTCACTCAAAGATGATTTGATGCCTCTCAATCCAACATTTGAGACACTAATAATAATAAATTCATCCACATATATAAAAATCATCAATAGGAATCCCCCTTTATGCTGGATGTAGACATTGCAGTCATATTTGCATCTCTCAAATTTATGTGACATAAGAAAGGAATCCATATTGGCATACTATGCCCTTGAAGATTGCTTGATCCCATAGAGATATTTCCTCATTTTGTAAACTAGGGAGGAACCTTGAATGTACCCCTCAGGTTGTCTCATTTAGATCTCCTCTTCTAGGTCACTATAGAGGAAGGCACTCTTCACATCCATGTGATGTAGAGTCCCACCTCTTTGAAGTTGAAATGGTCAAAACTAGTCTTATGGAGTCCATTCTTGCAACATGAGTGAATGTCTCATTGTAGTCCATCCCATGGACTTGTGAGTACCCCTTTGCCACTAACCAAGCCTTGTACTTGGTTTTGGTCACATCAGCTGCTAGCTTGGTCTTGAAGATCCATTTCTACTTAACTAACTTCCTCCCATAAGGAAAAGTGACAAGCTCCCAGGTTTTTTTGTCTTGTAGCGAACCAAACTCATCATCCATAGTTTCCTGCCTCCTTGGATCATAGCAAGCCTCCTTTTATGACTGAGAATATGACCCCATCATAACGAAGATCCTTGGGGAGAAGAGGATATGAATGGAAAATTTCAATACTTTCATCTTGATGCCGATATCTTGTCCTTCTTCTCTCATCTGGATCCACAACACTATTCCCAACTACCTCAATGAGATTTAGGGCCCATTTAGCCATCTAATTTGGAACAAGTGTTGGATATGGATTTAGATCTTCTTAAGAATCATTCTCAACATCAAGATATTGATCATCTTTATCCTCATCTTCTGAATCGGAAATATTAGTCAAGGCATCATCATCTGCAAATGGAAAGGGATGATGAATTATACCTTCTTCTTCTTTGCTTGGCTGTGGATCATGCACCTGATCTTCTTCAAATAGCACATTGTGCTCTATGAAACACTTTTTAGTTGCAAGGTCCATAAATTTGTATGCCTTTTCATTCTCTGCATATCCCAGCAGTATGCATTCACTAGTCTAGGCTTAGAAGGATTTCCTCTTGTCAGTAGGAATTTTGTCCCATGCCTTGGAGCCAAAAACTCTCAGATGTGAGACATTGGGATTATGTCCCATCAATGCTTTGAAATGAGTATCTCCAATAACTGACTTGTGAGGCACTCTATTCTATATATACGAAGCACAATTTACTGCATCATCCCACAAATATGGAGGAAGACTTCTTGCTTCTAGAAGGCATGTAGCCATCTCTTTCAAGGATCTATTTTTCCTCTCAGCTACACCATTTTGTTGTGGTGTGTATTGGACTGAGTGTTTCATTTGAATGCCTACTGATGCACAAAGCTACTAAAATTCTCTTTTGACATACTCACCTCCATTATCAAATATAAGTTATTTGATATTCTTTTCGAGAGTGTTCTCATCCAAGGCTTTGAATATTTTGAAGGTCTCAAATACCTCAGACTTCTTCTTCAGAAAGTAGACCCAACAATACCTTGAATGGTCATCAATGAAGGTCAAAAAATATATGGATCCATTCATAGATGTTGTAAGCATCGATCCAGAGACATCACTGTGAATTAAATCTAGTGTCGAGGCACCTCTTCTTTCCTTCCCAGCATCATACTTTTTCTCTGAATGCTTCCCTACCAAGAAACTAGTGCACAAACCTTCGGAAGATTTGATGAGAGGCAATCCCTCAACCATTTTTTCATGGTGTAGTTGTTGGAGATAGTTGAAATTTAGGTGGAAAAATATTTCATGCTACAACTTACTTGTTTTATTGACATGAGTCAATAAGGAACTAGGATATGAATTAGGAATAAATTGAGAAAAATCATATTCCTTAAGGCATGATTAACAACTCCTTTCGCTATCAGATTTCCTGTAGAAAATTATAAGATATCCATTGTGTCAGGATAAAATGTGACTCACTTGGGTCAGTCAATATGTGCCATCTAGTATACAGAAAACAAGTTTGCTACTAAGGAAGGGACATAGAGTACATTATGAAACACTCCATGCTCAGTTTTAATGGAACCTTTCCCGACAGCTTGAATTTGTGAGTCATCTCCCATATGGATGCTTGGTCCTCCAGGGAGATCTAGAGTAGTGAAAGATTCATTGGAGGCAACCATGTGGTTGGAGGCTCCAGAATCAATGAGAAAATACTTTGATTGATAAAATCCTTCCTTCAGAGCATGGAACCTCTCATGTTCTTCAGTCTTGTTTCCATCATTAGACTTCTTTGCTCCTTCAGGAAGAGAAATTTTGTTTTGTTCAAGGATCCTAGACATCTGGTCTATTTTTTATTCATAAACATATTCTTTGGATGATTTCCTCTGTTGCAGTAAGGACACTTGGACTTTTCAAACTTCTTGTGCTTGTACTTCTTGGATCCTGAGGCTCCTTCTAAAGGATTTGTCTTATCCTTAGGATTGGATTCAGTGTTATTATTCTCTTTTTCTTTGTGCTTCCCATTTCCTTGTGCATTCTTAGTCTCCCCAACTAAGAGATCTTAATTCTTGGAGGCTTGAAGAGATCCCATCTTAATCAAGTTATCTTGTTCCTGGATTAGTGATTATGTGAAGGCATTAAGGGATGGAATTATCCAATTAGTATTTTCCAACCTCCTGGAGTGAAAGGTAGATATTGTTAGGATTATAATCCTCCCTTGTCTAAACTAGTCAATTCTACATAGCTTAGGAGTTATTTAGTCATTATTGGGTCCACTAGTACCATTAGGTCCACTTGGCCTAATGGGGCCACATGTGCTAGTCACTATAGTGTGGGGAATAGATATTGAGGCTAATTCCCATTGGATGCACTTGCATGCATCATTTTAGGCACCTTTTAGACCAATCCCTACAATTTAGAAGCCACTGGGAGTGTCGGCGCCAACCTCCTTCAGTTGTTCGCAGTTGGTGACTAATCAAGCCTAGTTATGAGTCAGTTACATTCAGTTAGATGTCCTCCAGTTCAGTTAGTGCCATTATTTGCATGGATGCATGTGGGAAGGTGCATTTTCCCACCTACCACATCAATTAGACTAGTTTAACTGATTGTAATTGATTGAGAGACTGAATTAGACAACTGGAGATAGCTAGTTAAGCTTCGATAGTAATTTAGACACTTCCAATTAGCCATGTAGTCAGATTGAGTTAATCACTTCAAATTAACTGTCATGGATTCGAATTGTTAGGCTATTAACGCCATTGTATTGCATTGTAACAATTATCCATTTTACTTTTTGATTAATGAAAGCATATACAGTTGTAACTCATTTTCTGCACTGTTTCATATCATATTCTGAGTAAAATGTTTGTGGAATATTCTGTAAGTTTTGTCTTGGTCCATAGATTCCTGTGAGCTCAATTTTAATATGGTATGGGAGCCTTGGCAGGACAAGGAAATTCTTCTTCTACAGATTTCATGTTGGATCTATGAAGCAATTTGAGAAAAAAAACTCAAAAACATTCCATCTCTACACCAGAAGTGGAGAGTTTACCACATAATTCTTGGAAGCCCAACCTTGTTAATCAATCTTTCTTTATTGACTAAGCCAACTGTGATGTAAACTCCAAAAGTGCAGGATGTTTGACCTTATTTTGGTTGTTTTTTATATTTTGTAGGTACAACTTCATATGGATTCAAGATTATCAGTTCCTCTTCTAATTCCATCCACAAGATATTTAAAATGGAAGTTGAAGATGATTGCATCTCTAAAGAGACAAGATATCTATGAGGTATCTATTGGACTTGGTAAATATTCTTATGAAGATGATAATGATTGGCTAAATGACAGTGATAGAGATTTTGGAAGAATATGTATGGCTCTTTCTCCAATCTTGCACTACCTTATTGCTTATGTTGAATACCCAAAGGATCTCTGGAAAAAATTGGATAGAACCTTTGGAAAGCACAATGAGGATCATTATAGCACTCTGGATATCACACCTAGCACTACAAGAGTTCTTTATTCAAAAGTATCAGCCTCTACTCTCTCTAATGAAGTTGTTCAAGATGAAGAAGAAGCAGAATCTTCCTCACAGTTAATTCGAATTGAAGAAAGTCTCCTTGCAGTGACTCCTTCTCCTACAGCTCCGGAATTTTATAATATCTCTGATATCTCATCTTCTCATATGGATGATTCAGAAGAAGACATTTGAATCTCTGATATTGAATAAAAACTCTGCTGCAATTCTATGCAAACATTCTCCAATGATTCTCCTTTAAATTATGTGCAAAATTTCCCAGTGATTTCTTTAGAAAGTGAAGAGGAATCAATTTCTCTCCCTCTAATGTTGTTGCTGGTGTGAAAATAAGTAGATATTTGGATATTTTGGAAAGAATAACAGATTTTAGGAGTGATCCATTCACTCTCTTTGATCTTGATCTTACATCAAATTCCTACAATATTGCATGCACCAATACTCATAATTTTGAAGAAGGAGAAAATCGTGCATCTACCATATCGATAGACCACACTTTTGGATCTGATATGAACTCATTTAGATCTGATATGATATTATTCAGTTCAAATTTTAATTTCCAAGAGCCTTCAATCATGCTTGTAGCTGGTCTCTGCATCAATTTTGGTGTGACAAATCAAGTACCACAAGTCTTCTTCAAACTTGTTGTTGGGGATTTGATGTTAGTTTCTTCTTATGAGGTTGTTGATATTGTATTTTTTGAATCATTGGTTATTTCTGAATCTATATCATATTATGGATCTCAAGCATTTTCTCTCCACAATCCCAGGGATTCTCTACCTTTGTATTTGATCACATGCTCATCTCCTCACAGAACTAGTGAAAATGGAGACATTCTGCATTCGCCTGAACACTTGCTCCTAACACTTGGAGATGTAATTACCTCACATGGTTTTCTATTCAATGCTGAAATATATCATTTTCTTGGGTGTTCCTCAAATCGTTCAAATTCTCAAGCACTTTTTCTCTCTCATCAGTTGATTTCAGTTACTCTACATGGATCCAATTTTCATCTTGTAGCTGTCTATATTTCTAATTCGGTTGAGCATTTTATTCTTCTTTCAAAAAGGAAGATTACCCAGACATAATGATTTAGTTTGGATGGAGAAGTTCACATTCCAGGCCCCAGGATACCTATGCACAGAAGAACAAGCTTGATCTTGATTCGACCTGCTTACGGTTTGAGGGGGGGTATTTTTCCCATCAGGTTTTTCCCTGTTTCCTTGCTTGTATTAAGCAGTTACTTTTTCATTTAGTTCTAATGGGTGACCTTTGGTCTTAGTTAACAGGGCTTGCAATTGTCCAAGTTAGGATTTAGGGGGGGTGCTCAGATTATAATCCTCCCTTGTCCAAACTGGTCAATTCTGCCTAACTTAGGAGTTATTTAGTCATTATTGGGTCCACTAGTACCATTAGGTCCACTTGGCCTAATGGGGCCACATGTACCAGTCACTAGAGTGTGGGGACACAGATTGAGGATAACTGCCATTGAATGCACTTTCATGTATCAGTTTAGGTGCCTTTTAGACCAATCCCTACAATTTAGGAGCCACTAGGAGTGTCGGCACCAACCTCCTTCAGTTGTTGGCAGTTGGTGACTAGTCAAGCCTAGTTATGAGTCAATTACATTCAGTTAGATGTCCTCCAATTTAGTTAATTCTAGTATTTGCATGGTTACATGTGGGAAGGTGCCTTTTCTCACCTACCACATCAGTTAGACTAGTTTAACTGATTATAACTGATTGAGAGACTGAATTAGACAATTGGAGATAGCTAGTTAAGCTCTGATAGTGATTTAGACACTTCTAGTTAACCATGAAGTCATATTGAGTTAATGGATTCAAATTACCTTTCATGGATTCAAATTGTCAGGCTATTAATGCCCTTGTATTACATCGTAACAATTATCCATTTTACTTTTTGATTAATGAAAGCATATACAACTACAATTCATTTTTGCATTGTTTCATATCATATTCTAAGTATATTGTTTGTGGAATCTTATGTATGTTTTGTCTTGGTCCATATATTCTTATGTGCTCAATTTTAATAGATACGAATACTGATAATTATGGGCCAAGTTTGCTCAGAATTGAGAGTACCAATTGTCCGTCCTTCTTATCAATCTGGCACCGCTTGCATTGCATGGAAATGTATTTTAATTTTGAGAAGAATTGTTGTAAAATTTCAAATTTTTTGGGATGTAGTGCTACCAGCTCATTCTCCATGATATGGCCTCTAATCTCATCCTACTTTTCAAACAAGGATTCGAGCTTATCCCATACTTCTTTTGGAGTTCTCAGTCTATCAAGATGGAAGATCAGCTCCCTGAAGATGTGGATGCACATGAATCCAAATGCTTCACCCAGCAATATATATGCATATTAACTACATGGAATCAACCAATAATTATGTGCTCTATCCACATACTTTAAGTATATAAAAATATTATGTGTTACATCTACAAGAATTCAAGTACAAATTTGTGCATTTTTACCAACATATTCACAAATGCTAATCTCCAGTGTATCATTTGGATGCCCTATTTCCTAAACTACCTTTAATATTTATTATATTTAGTTTTCATTTATCTCTCTTCTACTCCAGTCAAAAATTTCCATAAGATAGATCCCAATAGAGGATTTTCATCAAACAATTTTTGGCACAAATCCGTCCACCAAAATTTTATTTTACATCCACGTGTCTTACGAAAAATAAGTCTGTAATTTTCATCTACAACATTCCAATAATATACATGCATATTACTTACATAAAATCAACCAATAATGATGTTCTTTATCCACATAATTTGAGTAAAGAAGAAGTGTGTTACATCTACAAGAATTCAAGTAAAAATGACTACATTTTTACTATCATATTCACAAATTATGTAAATCTCTAGTGCCTCATTTCAATGTTATACTGTGTACGCAACTTCTAATATTTATTATATTCAAATCTTAGTTATCGTTGTACATACCATTAAATGGCCAAAATTGCATGGATGAGGATGTTTTTTTTGTAAGCTCCATGAAGAAATTATATTATAATACAAAAAAAAGTACAGGCACAAGATTGTTAAGGTGTTCTAGAGCATAGCATGGCTTCTCTCATCCCTAAGCCTACTAAAACTTGAAAGTTGACAGTCTTCCCAAGAAAGAGTAATCATCTAAAATCCTGGGCTTATGTGCCTTCCCAAAGTGGCAAGTCTTAAAAATATTGTGCAAGCTTATGCCTAAGTACATATTCAAAATAGACAGAGTATGAAAACAATCTCTAAGGGCTCTGAGTTCTAAACAAAAAATACTAACATCTACAACAGGGAAGTTTGTATGAAATCTAGCCACTGTTGAATAACTGAAAACAAAAACAACCAAAACATTACTCGAAATTATGACAATCAGTATCTTCGTTGGGATTCTCTTCCAGTATCGGGCAACGATAGTCCTTCAAACTGGAAGAATTTTCAGGAGATTTCTTCACTAGGAGTGGCTTAGTTTTTTTGAAGATGGAGAGGTCCAAAGGGCTACTATTCTCCATGTGATTTCTCTTAATACCACTTGTGGAAGCCATTTATGTGTTCTTCTGGGTTGAATGGGGAACTGCTTCAAGCCTAGATTCATGGTTCTTCGTTGGGTTAGAAACCAAGGAGGGACTCGAAGAGGAGGAAGAATGAAGTGTCAGATCAAGGGATGGAGAAGGTGAGGGATCGATATCCCTGATTGGGTCCTGTTGTAAGGGAAACTGAGCTAACATGTTCTTCACTATCTAGTAGTTCCCACAATAAATCAAATCTCTACGTCCAATAAGTTGATGTGCAACCACTTTTTCTTCCCAATCATCCACCATTGTTCTGAGGTGACACAGAATTGAACTGTCATACCCTATATCCGAGGAAGCTTTGTTTCCACGACAAACCTAACTTCCTCTTCCCTTGTTGGCACGTTGAGGGGTAGCATGAAGCCTTCTATACATGATTTCATTTGAATGTAGAAATCCAAAAACAGTGTTGTTTCAATGGGGAGGCCAACGAGGAACATGAACGAGCTAGAGAAAAAAATACACTAATAAACCCAATAGTCGAACCTTGTGGAGCCTGAAGCGGTGCAATGAAGTGTCATTGCCAAAACAATAGAAAGCAAGCCACTATGGGATTTCCTTACCAGGCGCTAGAGAATGGTAACATTCCAATTCAAAATTCACCAAATAACCCTGTGAATGAGCAGTAAATCCACTAAATAGAGGCATGAATGTCCTTGTACTGCTAGCCACCTTGTTCCAGGTTTTAAAGGCCATGAGCATTGAAACCAGGTTAATCGTGATCAGGTGAGAATTAATATACATGGAGGTTGGATCAAGCATCGTCCAGGTGGTTGTCGAGAGGGAGCTCCAAGCTCGAGCTCACACACCCCAATGGATGTGATAAGACACCTGCATCCAAGAGCATGAGTTAGGATGTTACATGCTCTCTTCATTCTACATTTCCAAGGTGATGAAGTTACATGTTATTTCCTTTTTCACTTTCATTTATAGAAAATCAAAAATACATGTAATAGTATCACTAGCAAATATTTACAATATCAAATATAAATACATTTACATCTTCTCATACACTACTTGCTTTCACATTTTCCATTTTCTACACTTCAATAACTTCACGACTTCTAGTTCTCAAATTCTTGGAGGTCATGGGTTCAAAACCGGAGTGGGGTAGGGTTTCTCATTGACCCATTGTGACAAGGCTTGAAGGGTAGGTGACCCCTAGGATAGAGGCTCACCCCGATGGGATTTGGGACGTCTCGACCCCTACTAAGTCACAAGTTACTCATATATCTGGCTTGTGGGATATTGGATATATTCTTGGGAGGTTGTTGTTCTCATGGTTTAAAAAAAATTATTCAAAGCTTAACAAAATTTTCTCTAACAAGTTCGTCTTAACATCATTGACTAAGGTGTATAAAAAATTTAAATGAATTTGAAAAGTCGCGTTAAAATTATTATTTTCAAGCTAAATTACCAAAAAAAAATGTCTTTGAGTAAGAGGAAAACCATCCTCAATCCACGAACGAATGAATAAAGAAATTTCCTAATATCTTCTGACATATCACCAATAGTAAGTCAATTGCAAGTTATTTATGGAGAATATGGCATATGGTAAGGGGAAATGGCCACCCCCTTCGTTAAGACCATTTGATTTTGTTTTCAAAATGGTTAAACTTTGTCATTTTTAAGGTGGATGAAGTTTAGTGCTCGAATACCTAGATTTGATAAACATTATACTTAAAACTATGGATCGTTCCACAAATATTTCTTAACTTTGGTCATTAAGGAAGATTCTAAGAATATTTATGCACACATTGTTTTTTAAGGGTTTCCAATCTTGAGGATATCAAGTAAGAATTTGTGAAGCACAATCATATCATTTTGTAATCATAGGGTGACTAGTGCATGGAAGTTGGCTATGTACATATGTATTAACATCATCTAAATGGAAACCTTTTTTGAATAGAAATAATATGTGAGTAGGAATTTCCTTAGTTGGGATGATGAAAGTAGTTGATGATATGTCATCAAAACTTTTGATGGGTTTTTATGTGAATTTTTCAAAGTCGCATGTGATGTTATTTTGTTAGACCTATTTTTTTCGAGTTCTACAAGGAATTTGTTTGAAAAATATCTCTTGTGTCATTATAAACCAAGGATACCATTAATCTAGATTATTTGGAGAAAGAAATGAAAGAAGCAATATAAAATGGAAACACACAAATATTTTTCAAAAAGCACGGTAGTATAGTAACACCCAAATTCTACCAATGAATGGAATGGAAAAACATTGTAAACTGCAAAGCAATACAAACTAGTGCATTTGGCAGTATCTTATCTCTAAAGAGATATGTGGCGGCTACATTTATTTGCAAAATATGAGTGCAAAATTACCGCAAAGCTTGCCTATTTAGCATAAGCATAAAAAGTAAAAAACCCTAACATCCAAAAACCTTAATCCTAGGAGATGAAGCACCAAAATGATTTCTTTTACATACGATCTTCGTTTAGGGTACTTGATAGCTTGTTGGAAAGAACTTACCAAAAAGTGCAACTTTTGACTAGGGCCACTAGTGACCCCTAATTGGACAAAAAACACCATTTAGAGCCTCAAAACAACCCCAAAAGTTTGGGACCCAAAAAATCATACAAAGTTGCCAAGAAAATGGAGAATTGTTGTAACTCGGTAGAACATGTGGGTGACCAACAGTATCCACTTGGATCATACAAGGTAAAGAGAGTACATTTTTTGAGATAGCAATACAAGGTACTTCTTTGTAAAGACTCACGTTTAATTCATTGTTAGTTCCTCTTTATTCCTATGTTAACTTTGTCTGACTGTTTGCATTCTCTTTGCTTTTTTGTTATTCCTTTTGCAACTTCTATGGATTGATTTTAATAACTTCAGTGTCAAGGAAAATGATTATTTTGA
This sequence comes from Pseudotsuga menziesii, assembly GCA_001517045.1. NCBI lineage: Eukaryota > Viridiplantae > Streptophyta > Pinopsida > Pinales > Pinaceae > Pseudotsuga > Pseudotsuga menziesii. Next base: position 505,816 of record LPNX011217286.1, on the reverse strand, counting down.
CAAGGAATATTTTTTTAAATTTTTTTACAAATAATTTTTAATGCATCTAATGAGAATTACTAAATAGTCTATACATTGTTTAAATTTTTGTTTGGTGCTCATTTTTTTTGTCGATGCTTGTTATTCATCGAGTTTAAATTTCTGAACAAAATGACATATATGTTGATTTATAGGTTGAAAATGGTGATTTAAACTAGATAGTTGCCAATAAATGTGTGGTCTTTAGTGGCCCTAGAGAAAGGCATATGGAGGTACATATCACCATCTAATTATTATGATGTTTTACTTTTTACCATCTCCTGTCAAAGTGGTTGCAATGTTTTTTTAGTTATGTAATAAATAAGGATACTGGAGGATCTCAATAAAGTTGAATATTTCTATGATAGGTTTCAACTTTGCTTATTAGTGTGGAACTAATAATTAATTTAGTATCATGGTTGCATTTTTTTTCTAGTTATGCAATACATAATTCTACTCGATGATCTCAATAAAGATGAATAGTTGTATGTCAGGTTTCAACTCTACTTAATAATGTGAAATCGAGTAATGTAAATGTAATCCCATATAATTTATTGCTTTATTTTTCATATTTGAATAGAAAATTGTTAAGTTGTACTTTGCCTATATGTTGCTCGCATTGAAGTGTTTTTAATTGATCTTTGTAGATGTGTGCCTATCGCACACTGGTGCCAAAAGATTACATTGACTATTATAAATAGGTTTAACTCTTATAAACTTATGATCTAAGATAATTTGACTTTAGCAAACAAATGGGTTGGTGATTATATATGTCTTATGTTTCTTTCTTTATGCATAATATAGTGCAATCTCTAATTTGGGGCTGTTATAGATAGTCATTATTGTACTATGATTAGGACTCAATAAGAGAATGTATGATAACTGTGGTATCACAGATCACATGGCCTTTTATTCTATTCTACGATCTCTACATCCCAGATGGCAGGTATGAACTATGAGTGTACATTATAAGGAAATCTCACTTGATATATTTTACTAGTGATTTATTGTTTAATGAGTTCTAATACATTATGTGTTTGCCTCTAACAATTTCATCTTGTTAGCACTCCACCTAAGCAGATGGTCCAGAAATTTTTGAAAATTGCAAAAGAATCAATGTTGCTCATTGTAAGGTGAATGACTTTCTCCAGTATCATTCTTCAATTAAATTTTAATGGATAATAATTATGACTTGGTTTCCCTCCTTTATCATTTTTTAATTTTTATCTAGGACAATAGTGTTAAAATAGCAACAACAAGGAAGGTCTTCCTGCATGCATGTGTCCTTGCATGCATAAGACTCAAATTAGGAAACCAGATGTATTTAATTTACTTTTCCTAAGTTTACTTTGGAAAATAAATTAAAGTGGTCTAAATTAACTTTAGTGAAACACTAGTTAAATTGAAAGTGAAATTAGGGTTTTCGCTTTACCTAAAGTTATAAAAGAGAGATCAATTGGTGGAGAGGACACACACTTGTATTCCAATAGAGACAAGATACAGACAGGGAGAGAAATTCAGCAGAATATTTAGCTAGGAAGACGGAGGAGCAAGCAACATGATCATCGAGCTTTGTACAGTTGGGTCGTACACTCACACAGTAGGGTGTTGAGGTTTAGCTAGGATTTGCCCAATGATTACGTTGTGTAACTACATTCGCCAGGTTTGGGTGAATTTGCAGTATTGTAAACGCTCCATATTTTCTCATAATAAAATCTATATCTAACTGTTGCACTAGTTTTCCCATCTTGGGTTTTTCTGGGGGTTTCCATACCCAAAATAATAGTGTCAATATTGTGATGTGATGTTGTGAATAATTTCTCAATTTTATATTCCGTTGCATACTGTAAAAGATATTCATGTGTGGTTATCAGTAGATATTTTGCATGCATTGTTAGCCCTAGTTTGAATATTAAAGGAAAATTTATATGGTATCAGAGCTCTAGTGAGCTAAATCTAAGATATTTACAGTAGCAGTGACAGATCAGGGGCAGATCTATTGAAGACACAAACTTAGATTGGGGATCTATGGTTTGATAGGTAACACTTCACGATGGTCGTGCAGTTGAGAGTTGAGGATAAAACCTAGGGTGCTCAGAACTTTCCTACATGGAAAGAAAGGATCAATAGGATCCTGGATGTCAGTGATGCAGAGGACCACATTGACTCCACGAAGGTTGCACCCACAGATCCGACATATCTAGAAGCTTGGAAGAAGATTGATTTCAGAGCCATGCTGATTATCATGGATGGAGTGAAGGACCATATAGTCCCTCACCTTTTTGGTAAGAAGACCACATTAGAGATGTGGAAGGATTTGGAGAGTTTTTACCAAAGCAAGAATGAGAACCGAAATATGGTGTTGCAAGAGAGGATGTGCAACACCAAGATGGCCAAGGGAGAAGGAGTGTGCCTTATCTCACGAGGCTCACACAGATCAGGGATGAGCTTGGAGTTGTTGGCTCTAAGACTGATGATGAGGAGATAGTCTGGATAGCCCTCGATGGATTCTCTAAGCCATAAGACACCTTTGTCAAGGGTGTGGTGACTAGGGAGAATCTCCCTGATTGGAAGAGACTATGGGATGAATTTGTGCAGGAGGAGACCCGCATGGGTCAAGGATCAGGATCATCCAGTAGTGCCCCATAGATTGTGGATGAGGAGGCTCTAGCCCTGGAAGGGAAGAGCAAGGGTAAGTCAAAGAGGAAGAAGGATGGTAAGAAGAACCTTGACATGTCAAAGGTTAAGTGTTTTATCTAGCACAAGCATGGACACTTTTCCTCCTAGTGCCTAAACAGGAAGAAGAAGAGTAACACTCAGATGGTTGGATCTGCAGAGGTGGATGAATTCAGCAAGAACTTTGATGAGGAGTTCTACTTGATAACTTGCATGAAAAGCACCATAGGGAGCAGTATATGGTACATCGACAGTGGAGCATCTAGTCACATTAATGGACAGAAGAGATTCTTTAGAGACTTGCAGGAGGGTGAAACAGGGATTCACGTTGTGCTAGATGATAATGCGCAGTATCAAGCGCAGGGAGTTGGCACTATTTCATTTGAGAGGGAGTCTGGAAAACCACTCAGTTTTGTTGATGTGTTATATGTTCCAGGACTAACCAAGAACCTTATATCAGTCTCCACTATGTAGGACAAGGGATATCAGGTGAATTTTCATGACCATAGAGTATATATCAGGCCCAAGGGGTCAGATAGGAGCTTGGATCACGTCATTGGCAGGAGGAGCGGGAAAGTGTATAGACTACACTTTGAGCCTGAAAGGCTCTAGTCAGCAGCAGCAACAGGAGCTGTCAGGGTGAGTTGTGGCATAGGAGGATGACACACTTACACCATGGAGTACTGAAGCATTTGTGACATGCAGTCATTAAAGTTACTTAGGTACAGGAGGAAAAGCATAACCACTGCAAGGGTTGTGCTTTGGGGAAGAACATCATGAATCCTTTCCCACAGAGTGAGCACAAGTCTAAGGATACTTTGGACTTGGTGCATTCTTATGTATGCATACCTATGAGTGTCCATTCATTTAGTGGTTACAGTTACTACATAACCTTCATTAATGACTATTCCAGAAAGACCTGGATCTATTTCCTGAAGTTCAAGTCAGAGATCTTTGAGAGGTTTCGAGAGTTCAAAAATCTCATGGAGAACCAAACATGAAAGAAGATTCAGGTATTGAGGACAGACAACGGGGGTGAGTAAACTTCCAATGAGTTAATGGATTATTGTTCGGTTGAGGGGATCAAGAAGGAGCACACTATGCCCCATACCCCACAAAAAAATGTAGTTGCAGAGCAGAAGAACAAGACTATGGTTGGAGCAGCCAAGGCCATGCTATTTGATCAGGGATTACCATTATTCCTGTGGGTCGAGGCATACAGGACTGCAGTATACATTCATAACAGGTGTCCCCACATGGATTTGGGGAGGAAGACACGAGAGGAGGTATTCACAGGCACTAGGCCATATGTGAGTCACATTCGCATATTTGGCAATGTATTCTATTGTCATGTTCATGCTGGCAATAGAGTAGTATCGATTAGTTGCTCTATTATGAAACACTATCACTTTACTTCCAATGAGGTTAGTTATTTCCTTCCTACTATTTGAATTTAAATTATTATACTAAACATAGAAACATAACAGCCTAGTTGCTATTTGAGACCTTGGATGGGCCTATTTCAAATAGAGATCGGGATCCTTTACTCGTTTCCTCTTATCAAACTAAACTTCCATATTTAGATTAGAATTGAAACAACCATTTATCAAATTGAATTGATTTATTTATCATTTTAGTTATCTATATTAGCATTGGTGTTTGGTTTTGAAGCCATTATTGTTTTAAGTTATAACTTAGTGTGCCACATGGGATTTAGAAGCATCCTTTTAGAATGGAATTTTGTATTCTGAACAAGTTATTGCATTTATTTGCTTGAAACAGGTTTTAGAATATTTACGAGTAGTTATACCTCGAAGTGTTATTGGTCCACAACAACATTTTTTTTGTGAGATATGCAATCATGCATGTCGAAAGATGTAACTATTAACAAAGTTTTAATTAATTCAAAAATGAAAAATATAGTTTAAATCCATAGTTGATTTCTATGTATATACTATATTGTGTGAGAGATTCCCCCTTCATAGTCTACAAGTATTGACTAAATTTTGATTCATTTATGACTGCAAAGCATATTTCAAAATCCAACTCTCAATTTCTTTGTATATAACGGTTCTAATGTCATTTTTTTGTACTTGGTTCCTTTAGGGTGAATTGATGAGACCCCAAAAGTCACATACCAATAAAGATACCCGAGAGAATATGCTACTTGCAACTCATGACTCTATTTTGGCATCGGATGATATTGCTCTTGAATCAACAATGAATGCTCTCTCTATAGGGACAAGCACTTATGGGCACATGAAAGGAAATTCTCTAGAAATGAAAAAGTATTCAGCAAATATTGTTGCCAAAAATGTAGACTTTTCAAGCCTAAATAAATCAACTCTAACTAAAAGTACATTTTTAACTTTCCATCAATGATTTTTCATAGCCAATCTCTAGTGATGTTTTTGTCCAGCTCAATGAGGAAACCTTAACCTTTTAGGAAGTTTTTACCATAATTCCAAAACTTATGGACTGTTGGTAGGTTTGGATTTAGATAGTTCTTTATACGATGGATACTTTAATTCTTTGTAGAATGGATGTTTATTATTATGTTGCAAGGGCAAGAGATTGTGCCATGAATGAATTAAATGTTCCCCATTAATCAGGTTTCTAGGTTTCTAGTAAGTTTTCATAGAATTTTCAACCATGGCCACACAAACTATGCATCGCTTCACATTTTCTTCATATGCTTGATCAAATTATTCGGCACCCATGATTTGGCTTAAAAATTTTATCAACTTCAAGTTCTTATTACCTTCTAAAGTTACTTACTTTATAATTAATGAACTACCCCTTTCATAATCTTACCCTTCTAAAGTTACTTTATAATTAATGAACTATCACTTCCATAATCTGCATAGACTATTAGCTTCTAGGGAATGTCATTCAAAACATATGACATATACAAAGGCTCCACTTTTATTGTTTTCCATTCTTTCTATGTTATTATGGATTCGACATTTTCATGTTAAAGTAAATTATTTTATGTTGATCTCATGCTCATCGGTCTTTTCCCATTGGAGAAACAAAATGTTTCTATTGGTATAGTTCAAATGTTCTCTCTTTGTAGAAACAACATATTTCTATTAATATTTGTAGCTCTAGCTTCAGGTTGTTGAATTTACCTCAAAGTAACTACATGCATCATGAAAACCTTCGTTTCGATGTTATTTAAGACACTATACCATTTATTCAAAATTCCTTTTAAAAGCTTTATTTTATAATTCACTTCTGCTATGCTCAATTGCCAATGATTTGATTAAGTTGAGATTTTAATTGATTTGCTTCCAATCAAGATAAATAGGTTCTCAAGCTTTAAATTTTCTCCAAAATAATAATAGTACGTATGACAAATGATTCATATTTCAAGAAAGGCATGAACTATTTATTCTTAGTGTCGAAATTTTCCATTTACAACAGAAGGTGAATTATTACATGTCAAATAACATTAGGACAAACAATTATAGTCTCCACGTGCAAGAACGGTGAAACCTAGAAAATGAGTACACCTATTCATAATGCCTCCTTGGAGAGAAAGGAGCAAGTGGATTTGTATAATGGACTTTTATTTTTTGATTTATTTTTTACAAACTTCACATGTGTTATCTTCCTAGGTTGAGCCTACAAATGATACTAAACCTTTTGGAGTAAACATCGTAGCTCTCAACCCACGAACAAAAATATCAACTTCAACAAGAAGTTAAAATATTCCAAGTACTTCTAAATGCAATGCATTTGATTTATGCTCCACAAATAAGTGTATAACTCCATTCCCACTTAAGCAAAATCATTTCCATTATAAGTTGCATCCTCACTTATCTTTATGTCGGAACAATCCCTACAATCGAGGAGTATTGAGAAATGCAAGTGTTGATTGCAATGTCCTCTCTACACATAATTATACATAGATAATTATCAATGATGTTGGACAACCAAGAAAAGCTATAGTACCTATGTCTCAGCTATTAAACATGTGATTCACAATTTCTCTGGATGCATAAGATCTACTTTAACCTCCAAAGTCCATCAAAACAAGATAGCATGAAGGCTTGTGATATAGACATTGGGAGTTGACAGGGCTTGACTCAACTTGTTAATCACCAAAATTGCATGGGACCTCCCCAGTCACGTTGAAGACATGGGTGCTTAATAAGCACCAAATTTCATTTGAACTCTAAACTTCACTAGATCGAAATAAAAAGGATTTAGTATTTTCAAAATGAGTTGGATACATATTTGGTCATAGGGAATCATAAATCCTATGTATTTGTATAGGGAATCCTCTTCATGTTTTCATTTGGATCCTTTTAGAGAATAACTGTAAGACATCAAATGGTGTAGCATAGCTTCTTTCCTAGTTACTAAATCAAGGCCAAAAATGCATTCACTTCAAATTATATCTACTAGCTAAATAGTTGGAAAAGCTACTTACCACATCATCACAAGTTGGATATAAACATTCTAAAAAATATGTTTTAAAAGTATAATGATAACAAGAAAGTTGAGACATGTTATACATCGTACCTAAATAATGATTTAAATTGTCTAAAATCTAAAACACAATATACAACTTGACGAAAACCCTCTAGAGTTCTCATTTTTTATAGGTTGTATTCAATGGTTATTTTTACTTTGAATAGAACAATGTTGCTGCTGGTAACAACCTTTTATTTTTAGAGGATAAAATTAAAACATTTTTGAAATCTCAGCCGATGTCATTGCAATCAAAACCATAAATTGAGCCCCAAATAAAAAAGGGGTGGTACTGGTAGTGTTGGGTGTTTTATTGTCTTAATGAATCACCAAATATTTAATTATCGACCAGGGTTGGTAATCTTAGAGTTGTGGCAAATTATATGTTGAGGTAGAAGGGTACCTAAGATATCGGCTTAGCAGACCTTAAAAATATTTAATTATGAAAAGATTGAAAGATCTTTCAAAATGAAAAATCGAGTCAAACTTCAGAAATACAACTACTGAACTAATTAAACCTAATCTAATCAACACACCAGAAATAGTATCAAGTTGTCCTACTCTATTCTGAAATTACAAAATATAAAGAAAATATAAATCTAAGAAACGGGATTTAATTAAAAGCAACTAAAACGGGATTTAATTAAAAGCAACTACTCTTATAAAAGATGGAGATCACTAATCAATTACTCATAATCTAATCTAGGAACATGTAATAACTATGAACAAATTCAGAAACCTATTAATGAAATGATTCAATTCACAACTAACCATATAAAAAAAAGAAACTATGTTATCTGAAACAAAATTATAAATTAAGAAATTTGACAGTAAAACTATTAATGTATTAATGAATACTCAAAACTTAAACTAAGCTACTTAATTCCATTCTCCTTGAGGATTTTGGGAACATGTATCGAATGTGATAGGAATTGGAGTAAATGTATCAAAATGACTTTCAAATGTAACAAGGAAACAAAACGAAAGTAAATCTAGTTTAACCTCTACAAAGAGATGCAAGCTAAAAAGTGACCAATTACAACTAAATTTAAACATTGTAATCTATTCTTTATCCACGAGCAAATGATACTTTAAGTATTTGAAATAGAATGCTAATTAACAACTAATCTATTAACAAGGAACCAAGAACATGTATTTCTAAAGACTATTCTGAAATCGGAAACATGCAAACAATTATGCTATCCTATGAAGTATACTAATTAACACAAGTTTTAAGGAAATCTAAGCATATGGAAAATGACTTGGAAAATGTAATCTAGAAGCAAGTAGAACACTTAATAAAGATATTTTATTTCTGAATCAAATCCTATCCTATGAACATCTTCATCAACTACAAAATAAGGAGAACAGATCCTATGCTTGAACTAGAAATGATGATCAAACCATAAAGAACTAATGTACTTTTTAGAGAATGAAATTAACAAGTTTAATACAAAATCAATCTAAATAAGAATGAAGTAAATTAAACTAGGAATGAAATTGACAAGTTCTAAAGCAGTAATAAATTAAGAAATCAGAGATAAAAGAAACATAATTCAAAAAGCGAACTAAGGCAAAAAGAAATGAAAGCTAAAAATAGTTATGGAGCTTAATGGATATGTTATGTGGTTAGAAATAAGGTCCTAATTATATATATGACTGTTGGTTAACTACCAAAAATAATACAATTCGAAAACTTGAAAAAACTGAACTTTAAACAAGCATAAAAATAGGGCAGGAAATATTAAAGTCTGAATGACAATCCAGATGGTGAAAAACAATGTAAATTACTAAATAAGCAACCTAAATGATCATGACACCAGCTGGTTTATGCATATGAGGCTATAGTGCAGAAAAGACAATAACTAAGCTATTTAGCAATTGAAATAACAGAAGAGCAACTATGCTAATCTACATCTAAGGAGAGAAATCATTTCCTATTGTATAATAAAACAAGCTAAAAGGTAAGTGAAGCCAATCTATGGCTACAGAAGAATTAACAGAGTTGAACCTAACTATGAGCTAAGACTGAAACATTAAACTAATTAAGCTCTAGATAATTGCAAATGTAAAACTAGAAAACAAACTGAAAGAAAGGCTGAAAGGAACTATGCATGACCAATCACTATAAATTCTGAAAATATAAATTATATTAACAACAAAACATAAATTATATTAACAACAGAAAATATACATTACGGAAACAAAACAACATCAACTACTATAAAATCAAATTACATACAAAGACTAAAAACAAAAACTACTTATCTGCAGAAGGAAATAACATAAATATACACATGGAAGAACTATGGTTGTTGAGAGGCCCTTCTCAGCAATCAGGGGCTGCGTCTAAGTCAATCAATCACCCACAGAAGACGAAAACATACATCCACAACTGAAATAGAATTTTATTAAACTTGGAACAGAGTTTTATAGAATTTTTATACCTACGACTAGCTAGCTAACTCTCGTCCTGAGACATCCTTTTATAGTTTTATAATAAAGGAGAAGGTCTACCCTTCCAATGGTCGACCGCTCTAATAATAAGCAGTCTTAACTGCTGAGGAAACAACAGCAGAACAGTTCACACACAAGCCGTCTACCTGATTCTGTGGGCATTAGTTCTCCTCGTGCAAGCAGTTGGTGCGTTGATCTACTTTGACATGAGCAGAGGATGCGGTGTCGAGATGAGCGAGCATGAGCCCGAATCTTCTAGAACAAGGGCTCATGCACCATGAGGAATGCATGGCCAACAGAACCCATGTCACCGTTTTTTCTTTTAGTGCCCCAGAATATTCCAACCAACGAATCCATGGGTATGAACAGAGGGTTGTATGACGGTCTAAATGGAATTGGGCGTCTTCGACGTGAACGTGCATCTGAATGGAGGCCTGTTTGAAAACCATAGCCTGCAAAACAAAGTCTATATGCCAAGCACGTCTAAAAATGTCACATGGTTGTTAATAAAACCATAAAATAATGAAAATTAACCAAGACATCTGTGATATTCAAATACATTCATGCCTAGGTCTAATTGATGGTATGAATGGCAAGAAGTATGCCAAAAAAATGACAAAAGCAATGCCGACGGAGCAATTTAATAACCAAAAATGATGACAAATTTGGGCATCAACACTCCCCAAAACCGGAGAGATGACAGGTCCCACTATGCAAAACAAAGAGGAAGTTAGGAAGAAGGCTGAGTTGCGGTAGCAACTACCTTCAACTTAGCAGAGGGAACGGTAAATTTAGATTTCAACTTCCTAGCTTGTGCCTTTAGAATGTTGTGCCTCTCCTAACGAGAGTTACGCAAAGAGGTTGTGGACTTATTGAGATCTTCAATGGCCTTGACTTGAAGACGTAGATCCTTGTTTTCCTAACGAATATCAGCAATCATCTCGACATATTTTTATTTTGGCTTGTCAAGTGTGCTAACTCTTGAGTCAGACAATCTACTGTCTGTCGATTTGGAGTAAATGGCTCTGCAGGGCACTCGAAATATTGAGGAGGACTTGAATTTATGGATGGTGTTTCAAGGTCGATAGAAGGGACTTGTTCTTTGGGACCCGTGCCTTGAGCAGATGCAGGAGCGAGCTCAAGAGCAGAGGCTTTAAGAAACTCAACTGAGATTCCAGCTTGTGTAAGCAGGGGCGAGTCAGAAACAGGTTCATCCACCTGGACGATCGAACTATCTGGAAGAATAGACTGAAGGATAGGCTGAACGGTGGTCTGAACGCGGTTCACCTTCCTGCTCTTGGTGGGGATTTGCAAAAAAAGATGGAAATTCAGTGGTCACAGGGTCGACAGAGGCGGGTGAATGGCCATGCTGACTTGCTCCTGAAGTATCTTCATCAATATGCTCTACTTTAGTGCTTTTCTTTCCTTTGCGAAGGGTCTGATTTGGTTCATGGTCATGGGTGTGCCGAGGACTCTTTCGAGAATTTAGATGAGGGTAATACCTTAAATACAAAATTTTCCTAGGTTTGGCCCCTCTCCTTCAACTAATGAACAATTAGGATCTTGATAAGACTATGGTGGTACAGACTACCCATAAAGTTGATTGTATTTTTCCTAACCTGGTTCGGCATCTTCTCCAAGCTCTTAAGGAAATAGAACAGAAAATTAAGAAACTGTTCATTGAGAAAATGTGCCAATAATCAAAAATGGCAAGCTTTAAACACAGTGAACTTACCTTCGCAAGTTATGAGGTGAATGATAATGGCCAAAGGTTTAAGGTATTCTGGCGTGACCCATTCTCTGTGAAACCATTTTGTACCCACAACATGCTGATAATATGGCTTGAGAGCGAAATCATGGAATGACCGAGGGAGGAAAGGATGTATGTGCTAATGGGAACCCTCCCTCGGAAGCTTGGTAACTACTGAAATGGACTCTTTGGTCACTGGAAAGGTGAGGTAACCAACCCTGGCCACCTTACCGTCAAACCCTTTTGCGAATAACAGTGAAATTTCCTCATCGTATCCCTGTAGAAGGTGGAGGAACGAGTTCCACCCTACTCGAAAGAAGATCTCCCAGCATTCTTGGAACTCCATAATCAGGAATAAGTCATGATAACTGTAAGGCTCATGGTGGATAGACATTGTTAAGAAGAGGAAGAAGTGCAGGGGGTTGCAGAGGATACAAAGGAATGGCGTCTGGATGGCTCCGCGAGGACGAAGGCAAGTAAAAACGAGGGTAAGGATCATGAGTTTAAAACTCGATCCATTTGGGTGTCTGAACGATCATGAGATCGTGATTTTGCACACTTGAGTAGTCACGCTATGGTTCAGTAATTGAATCATGTGCCCTAATGATTATTTCGTATGGTTATGAATTATTCAACCATGTCCAAAGTAAACTTTGGATAGGTTGAATGAATTATTCATTATGGGATTTATAAAATGCATTTAAAAATCATAATGACTTTAATTAATAGAATGATAG
>LPNX011217286.1:442105-493580 GCA_001517045.1 Pseudotsuga menziesii | reverse complement strand
GAAAGGGGCAAAAAACAAGTTCACCTCACCTAGTCTTGCTTTCCTATGTGCCTTAAAACACTGAAAAAGCAGTCAATAAAGCAGAAAAAGCAGAAGGGCGCCTAGGAGACTAGGAATAAAGCAGATTTGATTCCTAAGGCTTTCCCAAGCGCTACATGAGTCAAATATGGCAAGTTTGACCTCTATGGATAGGCAACTAACAACTTGCACATGGTGGGACTCATGGACTAGGCAAATAAGACAAAAATAAATGAATTAATATCTAAGTGGGTAATACTATGGGTTTGATTATTCTAACAGATAGAACACTTAACGATTTCCGCATATGACTTGATGAGAGGGTAAGGGTAATAATAGTTGAAAATATCCTGGAAATTATATCATATCAACATGGGGTTAAACGATTCGTTGGATGAGGTCGAGTTAAGTCCCAATGAAATCGTAGTGTTTTTATGAGCATAAGAATGAGACCTAATAGTCATAGGTATGGTTTAGTTGATTAAACGCTTTTCCCGTAATTAGAACTAAAAGAAATTAACACCTTGAAATATTTAAGCATGATGCTACAATGTTACAGTTTCATTTGGATCATCATTCGACACTCTATTCGGGTCGGCATTTGACCCTTCCTTTGATCCTTCATATGGACCTTCTGTACAAAATGCGCTTTGTTGGATCTGAGTGCTGTTGATTATGGAGTGAATTTTTCTGGGCTGCCGGCACACAAAAGGATGATGTAAACCTGCTTTCTTGAAACTTCAGTTGCACTCTTCTTTATTCATCATGGATTGGAACAATCTTCTGCCACTTGCATTATCCTGAAAACACATATCATTTTGCCAGAGATGAATGAATCTTTTTATAAATAATTAGAAAGTAAAGACATTTTTGAACCTCCTCCAAACCAAAAATATTGGCGTGTCCTTAAGATATCAAAGAAAACCGTTTAATACTCAAATGTTTTCAATTAATAATTTATCCAATAGCTCTAAAAGGTTGTTGTTATTTTCGTAAGAGAAATAAATACTAACTAATAAATGGAGATGATTCAGATATGTACATTCATAAAAAAAAACAGTGCTTATGAAGACCATGTAAATAAATAATAATAGTGTAATTGATTTGAGAATTTCATAGGGAAAATCGGTCATCTTTGACTCATTTTAAATATCTCTTGTCATCCAAAGAATATAGATAAAGTTCACCGTGGATTTCGTTGGATTTCTATGATTATGGGTCCCGTTTCTAGGATAGCCATATCCTAGGTATTGGTTGAATTAGATGACGGGGTCCAAGTTCAACTTACAGCCATTCTCCAGTGACAGTATGAGTAATTAGTTTAGACATGTATTTGTGTACTCAGGTTTTTTTTAGATGATCCATGTGTATAGTAATGCATTAACCAAATCTCTTTTACCTGATATTTCCCTGCTGCCAGCAAGATTATTCAGTACCCCAGTGGGTTTATCATAGTACTATGCAAGCATAGCCCCGCTTCCAGCGCACCTATTCAGTACACTGACGGGTTTACTTGCATTTACCAAGCTTCCTTGTTTAAGATTTTACTTAGCATGGACCCGTTGCCAGCGAGCATGTTCAGTACCCTAGTGGGTTTACTTTGTTATATAATGATTTCAGTATGTGGAATTCGGTCGGTACTAGAGTGTGTTAAGTTTACCAGACACATAATTCAAATTTTAGAGCGAACCTTTTGAGTAACTTTATTTATAATAACCAGTATTACTGATCATGCCAAAAGAGAATAACCTAAAGTTGCCTCTAGACTTCTCAGTCTATCTTCTTCATAAAAGATTAGTAATGTTCCCCACAAGTATAAATTTCACTTACTCTTGGGTTACCTCAAAAAAATGCTTAAGAGACAAGTTTTGATAATGAGTCTGGGATGAACTAGTAGTCTATATGTGTAAGATAGAACTTTGGAAAACATGATGATTAGAGTAGGTCTTAAACAACTGTTCTAATGATAAATCAGAAAATGTGCATGTCTGAATCAAATGCTGTATGCAGGAACATGAAATTAACAAAAGAATCATAGAAGTGGTTAGAAATGATATAAAGAACATTTTAACCTTTCATTATAAATTTTCAATTTTCAACAATAATCGAAAAAGAAAGTTAAGATGCATTATGAGTTTTTTTTTTTTGGGAGCACTTCCCTTTTTCAGATAATATTTCATGAGTTGATTATAGAGATAAGGTTCTTGTAATCAAACTGCAAAAGCCACTTGTTAGATGTTTCAAATTTATTCAAAACAAAAACATATGTACAAAGTCATATGAAATTTATCAAAATTAGGGAAAGGAGAAGAGTCTTCCTGATTGACAAAATTCCATAAGCTGATCATAGAATGAATTCCTGTATAAATGCAGTCAACTTGTTAGAAATGACACTTATTTATTTGAAGAAACAAAAATATATTTACATAATATCATATTCTACTTAGAAAGAAAGAAAACAATTATATTCAAGTATATGAATTATTCCAATGCAACCAAGTTCGAAGCAAGATTAAAAATATACCTTTATCCACATACGAGAAAATTATTGCAGTGATTACCTGGATATGAAGAACCAACCGACCTGTTTGATTTAGCAGCAAGAAGCATTGAAGGAGAGAATGGTATTGTGGCTTGGTTACCTCGTGGAACCAAATCTCAATGTTATTCTTGTATTCTGGGTTCTCTTCTTCATTTGTCAGGTCAAGAGGTCTTTCATCAAACTCTAGAATGCATAAAGAAGTTGTGTTTGGTGGTGGGGAATATTCAGGTTCTAATGTTTGTCCCTCATAAAATGTGATGTATGCCATGTTAATCTTGTCTTCTTGTGGATAAGTCCAAGTAGAAGCTTCCTTTTCTTCCATAGTTTCTATAACCTTCCCAGACCTTGTATGAATTTCCTGTAGTGATGTTGGTGAGGTAGGAAAGGTGGGTAAATGTTGTAGTTCAACACTGTAAGCATATTGTACTGTTTTATTATTGTTAGAATGTGGAATGGACTAAATAGGAATGTGCATAGGGCATAGAGGGGGTTTTTGAGAAGGTGATTGTGGAAGGTGTAGTTGATTGGCTTGTATGGTTGATCATGTTGGGTAAATAGGATATTGTTGAAAATATTGTGGAGGTTATGGAGGACTAGGTAGTGTTGCAACATAAGAGAAAGTATCCCTATGATCATAAGATGGGCCATAAAGGCTTTGTGAACAAGGTTGGTAGGGGTTAAGCTGAGGCTACAACAACTGCCATGGTGTCAGAGTATTCACTGATTGATTATGAGAGTAGGGGAATCGAGGGATGGATCCCTGAACCATACATGTAGCCCACGATTTCCATGACATTTGTGGTGCCATTTTGTAAGGTTAACTTGTTGCAACTTCCATATATCATTGGCATGTTGTTTCCATCCTGGGTAAGGAAGAGCAACTACCCATGGAATGATTCAAGCTACATATGCTATAAATTCTGAGGCTATCCAAAGGACAATCCTTTGTGAAATGTTTCTTTTGGCACTGATGGAAAAATTCTCCTTCAAATTACTCATTTTTTCCAACCTGCAAAATATCCCTTTGTGAATTTAGAGAGATTATAATGTCAGATTCAAGTATTTTAAATAAATCACCAATTTTATCTCTTGTAACTCCAATTCCTGCAGCATACTTCAAAAAATAAGAAGAGGGTATATTCTTACCAGTATTGAATTTTCCTCTTGAATACCTTCTACATAATTCACAAACATCATCATATGGTAACTGAACTACATCACCTGTCCCCATTAGACTTAATATTTCTAAATATTCATTTTTTATTCCTTTGAGTAAAAGTCTTTTCAAGGTGTATTTCCCCAACTGTCTTAGTTTTGATCTTTGAAGGTTGTATTGAAAGCATTCGACGTAACTTTTCAAAGTTTCTCCTTCTCCCTATGTTATTTCGAATATATCCTCATTGATCCTGCAATAATTTTGGTATCTTTTCAAGAATATATGTTTCATGTCTTCCCAAGTTTGAATACAGTTCCCACCTAGGCTCATGAACCATTGGAGGGCTGCTCCTTTCAAAGTAACAGGAAAAAATTTCAAATTTTGAACATCATATCCTCTACAAAGTATCTCCAATTGAAATAAAAATTCATCAGGGTCTTCGTTCTCCAGTCCGTGAAAATTTGGTAGAATGGATGGGGGAACGCACTGCATTTGTGCCACTCCACTCAAATCTCTAATAGGGAATTCAAAAGTAACAACTTCTTCATCCTTGTCTCCTACCATATCTTCCCACAACATAATTATGTGTTATCTGAATGTTCCTGTCAGTTTGTTAGCAGGATGGGTGGTGCTTACAACACCAGGAAGTGATTAAATTGTAAAATAAGTCACACACTTGTAAAAAATAAACTCATACTCACTCTTTGCATAAAAGGAAGAAGCAAAATACTGAAAAGCAATGGGTTTAGGGGAACCTATTACAACATATGCGCAGGTTCTTACCTCTCGTCTTACCATTCCCCCGCCACCAGTCTAATACTAACATGCATTACCTCAATCTCTAGATCTACCTTTCACTAGTTTTAGTGTATCTACCTTTTGAATCTCTAGATATATTCATGAAAGAAACTGAACTTTAAACGAAATCCTACAATACTATTATTATTGTTGTGTTTGGGGGCACCTGTTATAACAAATGCACAGGTTCTTACCTCTCATCTTACCGCTCCCTCGCCACCATCCTATCACTAAGTTTCAGAAGGAAAATTCTATCTATTACAAACTTTTATAAGAAAATTCGACCTATCTACAACTCTCTGGCAACGGTACCAAAATGTTGGGTGTTTTATTGTCCTAATGAATCACCAAATATTTAATTATCAACCACTGTTGGTAATCTTAGAGTTCTGGCAAAGTATATGCTGAGGTAGAAGGGTACCTAAGATATCGGCTCGGCAGGACTTAAAAATATTTGATCATGAAAAGATCAAAAGGTCTTTCAAAATGAGAAATCGAGTCAAACTTCAGAAATACAACTATTGAACTAATTAAACCTAATCTAATCAACACACCGGAAATAGTATCAAGTTATACTACTCTATTCTGAAATTACAAAATATAAAGAAAATATAAATCTAAGAAACAGGTTTTAATTAAAAGCAACTACTCTTATAAAATATGGAGATCACTAATCAATTATTCAGAATCTAATCTAGGAACATGTAATAATTATGAACGAATTCAGAAACCTATTAATGAAATGATTCAATTCACAACTAACCATATAAAAAGAAGTAAATATGTTATCTGAAACAAAATTATAAATTAAGAAATTTGACTATAAAACTATTCGTGTATTAATGAATACTCGAGGATTAAACTAAGCTACTTAAATCCATTCTCCTTGAGGATTTTGGGGACATGTATCAAATGTGATAGGAATTGGAGTAAATGTATCAAAATGACTTTCAAATGTAACAAGGAAAAAAAGGAAGTAAATCTAGTTTAACCTCTACAAAGATATGCAAGCTAAAAAGTGACCAATTACAACTAATTTAAAACATTTTAATCTATTATTTATCCATGAGCAAATGATACTTTAAGTAATTGAAATAGAATTCTAATTAACAACTAATCTATTAACAAGGAACCAAGAAATTGTATTTCTAATGACTATTATGAAATCGGAAACATGCAAACAATTATGCTATCCTATGAAGTATATTGATCAACACAAGTTTTAAGGAAATCTAAGCATATGAAAAATGACTTGGAAAATGTAATCTAGAAGCAAGTAGAAAACTTAATAAAGATATTTTATTTCTGAATCAAATCATATCCTATGAACATCTTCATCAACTACATAATAAGGAGAACAGATCCTATGCTTGAACTAGAAATGATGATCAACCCATAAAGAACTAATGTACTTTTTAGAGAATGAAATAAACAAGTTTAATCTAAAATCAATTTAAATAAGAATGAAGTAAATTAAACTAGGAATGAAATTGGCAAGTTCTAAAGCAGTAATAAATTAAGAAATCAGAGATAAAAGAAACATAATTCAAAAAGTGAACTAAGGAAAAAAGAAATGAAAGCTAAGAATAGTTATGGAGCTTAATGGATACTTTATGTGGTTTGAAATAAGGTCCTAATTATATATATGACTACTGGTTAACTACAAAAAATAATACAATTCAAAAACTTGAAAAATTGAAGTTTAAACAAGCATAAAAACAAAGCAGGAAATATTAAAGTCCGAATGACAGTCCGAATGGCGAAAAACAATGTAAATTATGAAATAAGAAACCTAAATGATACTAACACTGGCTGGTTTATGCATATGAGGCTATAGTGCAGAAAAGACAGTAGCTAAGCTATTTAGCAATTGAAATAACATAAGAGCAACTATGCTAATCTACATCTAAGGAGAGAACTCATTTCCTATTGTATAATAAAACAAGATAAAAGGTAAGTGAAGCTAATCTACAGCTACAGAAGAATTAACAGAGATGAACCTAACTATGAGCTAAGCCTAAAACATTAAACTAATTAACCTCTAGCTAATTACAAATGTAAAACTAGAAAACAAACTGAAAGAAAGGATGAAAGGAACTATGCATGAACGGTCACTCTAAATTCTGAAAATATAAACTATATTAACAGCAAAACATAAATTATATTAACAATAGAAAATATACATTACAGGAGACAAAACAACATCAACTACAGGAAAATCAAATTACATAAAAGACTGAAAACAAAAACTACTTATCTGCAAAAAAAAATAACAAAAATATACACATGGAAGACCTCTGGTTGTTGAGGGGCCCTTCTCAGCAATCAGGGGCTGCGTCTAAGTCAATCAATCACCCACGTAAGATGAAAACATACATCCACAGTTGAAATAGAATTTTATTAAACTTGGAACAAAGTTTTACAGAATTTCTATGCCTACGACTAGCTAGCTAACTCTCGTCCTAAGACGTCTTTTTATAGTTTTACAATAGAGGAGCAGGTCAACCCTTTCAGTGGTCGACCACTCTAATAATAGGCAGTCTTAACTGCTAAGGAAACGACTGCAGAACGGTTCACGACAGCGCACAGGCTGTCTGCATGATTCTATGGCCATTGGTTCTCCTTGTTGAAATATTGTAACTTCGAAGAATATTCTATATGTATTTCTTTGTGGTCCTCGATGGTCCTACCGGGAGAACCACTTGTATTACTTTGTAGCCCGATGCTCCTAATCGGAAGAACTAATAAGAGTCATGAGGCAGTCCCCTCTAATTGTAAAGGTGGGTCATTAGCACCCCAGTGTGGTTACTTGAGCCTACATGTGTAACTCGAGCCTACATGATTAACTCGAGCCTACATGACAGATGAGTTAACTTAAGTGAACGAATGAAGATAAATAGAGGTGTAGTGCTCCTCATTTTCAACACACACTCTCACTTGAGTAACGCACTTGTGGAGGAGAGAAGTAGCTAGAGAAGGAGGAGGATCAGGTTTTTTATCTCCTTGTTGGTTTTACCTTTTAACATTTTTGGGGCATCTATATTGAGGAAGTTTTTCTGGGTTTTTCCCTTTAGGGTTTTCCTAGGATAAATCTGTGTTGTTCTTGTGATAATGTTTCTTTCAGTGATCCTGTTTATATGCTTTTGTTATGAAAAATGAAATGATATACTGATGTCTTAGCTAAGCATATGAAAATACAACATGGTATCAGAGCTAACCTGAATAGGACAGCTTTCACAAGCTATAGAAGGCTAGGCTAACTCTTCATTGAAGGGTGCATCTTTCTGTCGAAGCGGAATTCGATTCCGAGCATTTTCAGTTTTCGGTGCGGGAAATTAGGGCTTCTTACTGAAGACGAATTTTTGAGTGAGCCTGGAATAGGATTTATCTCCTCATCAAAATCGAATTTTAGAGACCTAGATCAAGATTTTTGGTTGGGTGAAACTCCGGGAAAGTCAAACCCTAGTTTGACCCTGAGCTAGAAAAACCCTAAATACTAAAACTGCTACATTTTGGTACATTCGCTATATACCAATATTGGAAAAGGATCAGGAGCTGAAACTTTCATAGGCCGAAGCTAAAACATTGGTGTACACTGTATCCACAATTCAGCCTCATATTCGCTATATTCTAGGAGATATGATCCGTCAAAGTTAGGGTTCTAGCCTCCTCCAGAATTCATACCTAAACAAGACACCTGGGGAAAAATGCTATAACGTGGGCTACAGAGGTCCAAATTAAATTCCTGAAGATGTTCCAGAAAGAAAACGGAATTTACTTTCTG
This sequence comes from Pseudotsuga menziesii, assembly GCA_001517045.1. Taxonomy (NCBI): domain Eukaryota; kingdom Viridiplantae; phylum Streptophyta; class Pinopsida; order Pinales; family Pinaceae; genus Pseudotsuga; species Pseudotsuga menziesii. Next base: position 485,282 of record LPNX011217286.1, on the reverse strand, counting down.
TGGTCCTAATTTCAGAACCTGAAGATGAAAGAGTGACACGTGGCAGGCTGTACAACTTCAATGTTTTGAATATTCCTGAAATAGGTAACCTTGGTAAAATGATCATAAATCCCAATTGGTGAAACCAATTCTGATGAAACCTATGGTGTTGGATCAGGGACATCTGAGGTTACCTCAATGCCAAATTTTAGACACAGAGGAGCTGTAATGTAGGAGATATAATAGAAGCAGTGACAGGAATTTCTGCAGAAGAAATTGGAAAACTAGGGCTTCCTATTCCGAGAGCTTTCCTCCACTGTTTTCAGAGAAGGAGTACATTGGACAGCTCCATTTGAAGAGATCTATCTTTCTATACAATAATATATAAAAGATTCCAAGTTTTGAAAATTATGGTTTCTCTGACAAACCCTAGATCAGCCAGCTCCAAAAGCAGGACAAACACCTCAAATCGGTAAGATCTAATCTTTTGCTATTTGAATTTGAGGTTCTCGTTTCAAAGTGATATAGCACATCAGCTTGTTGATAAGCTTGGTGAAGTTGACAACTTCCAAGCATGGAATTATTTGATCTCTCTGAATAAAAATGAATTGGACACCTACATGAGTAGAGAGGCCCCAATTCCATACGGAGATGAGGCTTAAAGCCTTACATAAGAAGAACTTGATCAAGGCCAAGAAGATCATTATTGATTCAATCACGGATCAACTTGTACCAAAAGTGTCGTCCCTAAAGTCACCGAAGATGTTTGATTCCTTGATCAAGCTATTTGAAGATAAGAACATAAATCAGAAGATGGATTTAAGAAAACAGTTGAAGAATGTGAAGATCCAGAATGCAGAACATCTTGAAGTAGTAGAAGAAGAAGCGGAGAATGCAGAAGTGGTGATAGCCACCTTGAATGGTCTCCCAGGATCATGGGATTCATTCATGTGAAGAATGTATGCCAGAAGGAAGTGATTACTTTCAGTTGACTTCGGGAAGAAGAAGAAGCTCGACTCATAAGAAGAGAAGAAGAAGATGGGAGCAATTGAAGATCAAGCTCTCACCATTCAAAGAAGATCCCTCAAGCGATGAGGAATGTGAAGAACTCAATTCTTGAAGAACCTCTTATCCATCTTATCATTTAAATAAGAAATGATGATGTCATGAATGAAGAATATGATGAAGCGGAATGATCAAGATGGAGTTTACCCATGAAACAAATAAAAGATAAGTATTCAATTGTCACTTCATGATATTGTTTTGTTATACATTTGATTATATTCAGTTGATGTGTTATGCATGATAGATTGCTTGCATTAATGACTGTATACTACTAATATGCATGTGATGGGTAAGTAGCTCATGGTACTCTCCATTGCTACTTATCTAGAATGAAGCCGCCTTGATGACATATTTGATTAGTGCACAATCTCAATAATGTCATGATAGAGATGGAAGGCATCTAGAAAGTTTATGTGAGATATGGATGAATGTTTTAGACAGTTGCATGATGCATAAGAATTTGTCATTATGCATATGTTTTACGAAATAGTTCTAACCATGCAGCTGGTGCATTTGAATCGTAGGGAAGGTCCTGTACAACCTCCTACAAGAAGAATGAGACTTGTTCTGAAGAACAAGTGATGACAATTCAAGATTCACTGCAATAAAATCCGAAGCTCCCAGGGTCAGAGACACCATGACGGAAGAAAGAGCTTCAGAGAGCGGTAGATCCACCTCGAAGGATGAAGACCACCATGGGTACGAGAGATAACTCAAGATGAAGAAAAGAATGCTATGAAAGAAGCTATGATCAAAGAATAATAGTTGATCATGGGGAATGATGTATACGATATGATTTCGAGACATAAAGGGAAGTACATAGTATCCTCCATATGGATCCACAAGAACAAGTGTACAAAGCAAGGTTCGTGATTTGCCTCAGAAAGAATAGACTATGGCATGACATACTCTATTGACCAGTATATATCAAGCATAGAACCACCTATACAGAATGAAGAGGGAAGATGATACTTCAGGGGGAGTGACTACAAAAGATATCTGAGTTCGACATGGTACAACATGATGGATAGCTTCGTGATGGATCAAGACTTTACCAAGAGTAAAGTGGGTTCCAACCTTCAAGGTTGAATGCAGAAGACTAGGATATGTTGATGACCTGACAAGACGAACTCATGGAAAATGTTATGATGAAAGAATACTAGAATGATGTTTGGGATATAGTACTCAAACCAAAAAGCAAGAATGTGGTATCTTCCAAATGGATTTGCAAGATAAAATAAGTTGATGATAGAAGTAAGGAAATACTTGTGGCTAGAGGTTTCTATCAGAAAGAGGGAATTAATTCTGAAGAGACACTTACTCCAGGAAGTAAGGTACACTTCCTTTAGAACTATCATGGTAGTTTCTTCCATGATGAAGTAAAGACAAGCCTTCCTTAATGGAATGATTGAGGAAGATTTTTACATCGAATAGTCACAAGGATTTGAAGTTGAAGACAGATGGACTCACATATGCAAGTTGAAGAAGGCCCTATATGGCTTGAAGCAAGCTCCCAGAGCTTGGTATGGAAGAATATATAGTTTCCTGATGAGCATGGGCCTTGCCAAGAGTAAAGTGGATCCAAACCTTTAATACAAGGTTGTAGAAGATGAACCTGTCATCCTGTTATTATATGTGGATGACTTATTCTTGACACGGAATGAGAAATAGATCATGGAAAGCAAGAAGAAACTAGCAGAAGAATTTGAGATGAAAGACCTTGGGTTAATGCATTATTTCATAGGTCTGCAAGTATGGCAAAGTTCAGAAGGAATATTTCTCAACTAGGGAAAGTATGCGGTAGAGATATTGAAGAGATTCAATATGTTGGAATGCAAAGCCATGGCCACACCCATGGACTCCAACCTGAAGCTGTTAGCTGATGACTCATCAGAGTTAGTGGTTGTGACTCACTACAGACATATCATTGGGTCATTGATGTACTTGACAAATACCAGACTAGACATTTGTTTTGCTATGAACACCTTAATTCAATATCTTGTTCAACCAAGACGGGTTCACCTAGTAGCTGCAAAACATGTGATGAGATATCTGAAAGGGACTATAGACTTTGGTCTATACTATGATGGTAGCCATGAGTATAGATTGTATGGCTACACAAATGTAGATTGGGCCAGAAGTATCTCAGACAGGAAAAGCACATCAGGTAGATGCTTTTGTTTGAGGTCTGCTATGAGTTCATGGTTTAGCAGGAAACAGTCCAGTGTTTCTCTTAGCACGGTTGAAGCAGAATACATAGCAGATTGCTCTACTAAGTTGTGAAGCCATATGGCTTCAAAAGCTGATATCAGGTCTCTTTGACCTGAAGATGGATACTACAATGATTCTATGTGATAACCATAGTTGTGATGACAAAGAACCCTATGTTCCGACGTAACACATAGAAATCTGGTATTTCTACATACAAGATAAGATGCAGATGATGATACTGTAGATGCAGATGATGGTGATTCAATATTTCTATACTGAATATAGAGATGATGATGTTTCAGTATTCCCATACTGAAGATATAGATGATGATGATTTCAGTATTCCCATACTGAAGATATAAATGATGATGATTTCAGTATTCCCATACTGAAGATATAGATGATATTTCAGTATTTACATACTATAGATGTAAATGATGGTGATTTCGTATTTCTATACTGAATATAGAGATGATGATGCTTTCAATATTTCTATACTAAAGATATAGATGATGATGCTTTCAGTATTCACATACTGAAGATGTAGATGATGATGGTTTGGATGATGATGTACTGACGAAGCCTCTGCCTCAAGTAGAGTTCGAACACTTTCGAGACAAGCTTGGTGTTGTTCGGAAAGACCTTCCTCAAAAGGGGGAGTAGTGATGTTGCAGTGGGATTGTATCATCCATGGGAATTTGCCCTAAAGTGATCCAGATACCTCGGTCCTCGAGAATGAAGAGGGATTGTATCATCCCGAGACATCTGTCCACAATAGATCCGGTGACCTCGGTCCTCAAGAACGTGGTGGGATTGTATCATCCCTAGGCACTTTCCCTAAAGTGATCCAGAGACCTCGGTCTTCGAGAATGAAGAGGGATTGTATCATCCCAGGACATCTGTCCATAATAGATCCGGTGACCTCGGTCCTCGAGAATGTGGTAGGATTGCATCATCCTTGGACATTGTCCTAAAGTGATAGGGACTAATTCTCCCGTAATCAATCCGGTGGCTTCGGTCCTTGAGAATGTGGTAGGATTGCATCATCCTTGGACATAGTCCTAAAGTGATAGGCATCGATTCTCCCGTAATCAATACGGTGGCTTCAGTCCTCGAGAATGTGGTAGGATTGCATCATCCTTGGACATAGTCCTAAAGTGATAGGGACTGATTCTCCCGTAATCAATCTAGTGGCTTCGGTCCTCGAGAATGTGGTAGGATTGCATCGTCCTTGGACTTAGTCCTAAAGTGATAGGGACTAATTCTCCTGTAATCAATCCGGTAACTTTGGTTGTCGAGAATGTGGTGGGATTGTATCATCCCTGGACTCTAAGTCCAAAAGTGATCCAAAGACTTTTTGTCTTTAAGTTGTGGATTGCAGGTTGTAACTGATGATGATGATGACGTATTGATCGAAAGATCAGATGTTGCTGATGATGATGATGTTCTCTGATCGAAAGATCAGAAGTTGCTGATGATGATGATGTTCTCTGATTAAAAGATCAGAATATGATGATGATGCTGTTGCTGATGATGATGATGTTCTCTGATCGAAAGATCAGAATATGATGATGATGATGTTTCTCTGATCAAAATATCAGAAGTTGCTGATGATGATGATGTTCTCTGATTGAAAGATTAGAATATAATGATGATGTTGTTGCTGATGATGATGATGTTCTCTGATCGAAAGATCAGAATATGATGATGATGATGTTTTCTGATCGGAAGATCAAAAGTTGCTTATGATTATGATGTTGCTGATGATGATGATGTTTTCTGATCGAAAGATCAGAATGCGATGATGATGATAATGTTTCTAATCGAAAGATCATAATGTGATGATGATGAGATCCTGATGATGATGATGTCGTATTATCAAAGTATGATGATGATGACAGATCAGAATATGATGATGAGTTGATGTTAGAGTATGATGATGTTCGGTTGATGATGTTTCTGATCGAAAGATCAGAGGCTGATGATAAAGATGATTCTGATTGAAAGATCAGAGTATGATGATGATGATGTTGATGTTTTCATGATGATGTTTCTGATCGAAAGATCAGAGTATGATGATGATGTTGTTGCTGATCGAAAGGCCAAAGTGCTGAAGAAGATGTTGCTGATCGAAAGGTCAAAGTGTTGAAGATGATGTTGCTAATTGAAAGGTCAAAGTGTTGAAGATGATGTTGCTGATCGAAAGGTCAAAGTGCTGAAGATGTTGTTGATCGAAAGGTCAAAGTGTTGAAGATGTTGTTGCTGATTGAAGAGTCAAGATGCTGAAGATGTTGCTGATCGAAGCGGTCAAAGTACTGATGATGCTGAAGACTAAAGATTGAAGATGAAGATTACATGATGTTGAAAAGCTTCCAATGATTTATAGATGTATCACCCTGATGATGTTGATGATGTCCTCTATCTCTCTCATATTATTGTTGTTGTTGATGTTGTTATAGAATACCCTTCTCGTTAAGGGGGAGTGTTGAAATATGTAACTTCGAAGAATATTCTATATGTATTTCTTTGTGGTCCCCGATGGTCCTACAGGGAGAACCACTTGTATTACTTTGTACCCCGATGCTCCTAATCGAAAGAACTAATAAGAGTCATGAGGCAGTCCCCTCTAATTGTAAAGGTGGGTCATTAGCACCCCAGTGTGGTTACTTGAGCCTACATGTGTAACTCGAGCCTACATGATTAACTCGAGCCTACATGACAGATGAGTTAACTTAAGTGAACGAATGAATATAAATAGAGGTGTAGTGCTCATCATTTTCAACACACACTCTCACTTGAGTAACGCACTTGTGGAGGAGAGAAGTAGCTGGAGAAGGAGGAGGATCAGGTTTTTGATCTCCTTGTTGGTTTTACCTTTTTACCTTTGGGGGGCATCTATATTGAGGAAGTTTTTGCTGGGTTTTTCCCTTTAGGGTTTTCCCAGGATAAATCTGTGTTGTTCTTGTGATATTGTTTCTTTCAGTGATCCTGTTTATATGCTTTTGTTATGAAAAATGAAATGATATACTGATGTCTTAGCTAAGCATATGAAAATTCAACACTCCTCACGCAAGCAGCTTGTGTGTTGATCTCCTTTGACGTGGACAGAGGATGCGGTGTCGAGCTGAGCGAGCAGGGGCCCGAATATTCTAGAATGAGGGCTCACGCACCATGAGGAACGCGTGGCCAACAGAACCCATGTCACCATTTTTGCTTTTAGTGCCCCGAAATATTCCAACCAACGAATCTGCAGGTATGAACGGAGGGCTCTATGACAGTGTGAATGTAGCTAGGCGTCTTCAGCGTGAATGAGCATCTGAAGGGAGGTCCATTTGAAAACCATAGCTTGCAAAACAGAGTCTATATTCCAAGCACGTCTAAAAATGTCACATGATTGTTAATAAAACAATAAAATAATGAAAATTAACCAAGACATGTGTGTGATATTCAAATACATTTATACTTGGGTTTAATTGATGGTCTGAATGGCAAGAAGTATGCCAAAAAAATGACAAAAAAATGCCGACAGAGCAATTTAATAACAAAAAATGATGACAAATCGAGTATCAACAAGTAGCACCCTTTTTCAAGGCTATATTTACGTATTGTTTGAAACCCTAACCTTAACAACCAATGTCACTGCAAATCAAATTCCTAAACCAACCCTCAATTGAAAAAGTGGTGCTACCATTGTTTCTTCCATTATTTTTCGGGGCTTAAATTACAACGTTTTTGAAAATGTGGACTTAACAGTTGGTGTTGTTACTAAGAAAAAACTAAAATCAACCCCTAAATAAAAAAGGGTGCTACTAGTAGCAATCCTTTATTCTATAAGATTTAAATTACATACATCTTGAAACCAAGTCCTAAAAACTGTATTCATTTTTTTTAAATTATTTAAGAAAATATAAATTATATCAAAACTGTAATTGTTTTTAGAAAGACAATTTAAAAAAATTAAACAATTTTTCAAAAATATATTTAAAAAATACAAAACCATTAAAAAAAACTTTTCGAAACTTTAAAAAGTTAAAAATAAATTTTTAAAAGTAACAGGAAAAAATAGTTTAGGCATTAATGTTTTAAGCTAATAAAAAAGCTTCTAACTTAAAATTTTAAAACAAAATTTTAAAAAAAAAAAAAATTTAAAAAAAATTCAATTAAAAAAAATAAAAATAAAAAATATTTTAAAAAACTTTTTTGTAAGTAAAAAAATTGAATTTCAATTAAAATAAAATAATAATAATAATAAAAAATTAAGAAGTTTAAACTTTTTTGTAAGTTAGATCGCTACATTACATTATAGAAAAAAGTGCATGTACAAAGTTTGTATGGCCGTGGGCAAAAGATTCTAGTCCACTATGGAAGCAAGAACCATTTACAATCCAAGAACCATTTACAATCCAAATACAACTCTCCCAAGCTTGATTATTTTTTTTGCTTCGCAGATAAAATCTAAAACTACCTACAACTAAACGCAAAAAAGATGATTGGATTGGGTGTTTCTACATTCATCTTCCAAATCACTTTTATCATACTTAAAATAAATGTTTGCATACACAGAGCATATTCTTGATTACAAATCAGAGAGTTACAAGATATTGAAGCTGAGACTTTAATCTTCAAAATCATATAATAGCAACTGTGTGTCCGACTACAAAACCAACATACAGACATGTAGTTAATACTGGACCAATACAAAATTAACCGAAAAAACCAACAAGACATATAATCACTTGAATAGACCATTGAGAAACACTTGGCATGTTAACCGTGTGAGCTTCCTTCTGGGAGACGTGTGTTCAAGCACTAATGACATGGATAAGGCTCCAAATCCTAATCCTTTAATTCCTCTGAATTATCAACCTCTTCAATGATGTGAGTTTCCTCTTCCTCTTTCACATCCCACTTCTCAGGATCTACCCTTTTATTCACAAGAATGTTTTTCGCAATAATATTTGTCTCACAGGTTGGAGGAGCATCCAGGAACCGTGAGAAAGGAATATGCAGTGCCTATGAAATTTCCACCACCCATTCCATAACACCTTTTATCTAGAGAGAGAGGGTGTGGATTTTCTCTTTCAAGTCCTCGCCAAGATTGCTTGCATCATTTTTAAAATCTAGCAACACAACCACTAGGTTGGTCATATGGTCCAACATTGCCCCTTCCTCCATCACTATGCAAGCATGTTGATATCCTCCACGACGGCTTGAAGCTCGAAGCCTCTCTCTGACCATCGTGACACTGTAGAAACTGTGGCTAAGGAATGAAAAATTGTCAAAGGTAGAAGTTTATGTTAATCTTTTTTCTGACTCCTAAAAGAATGAAAAGATTGCATAGCACCTTTGCTTCTTTTCCCGCTCGTTAAAGTATAGGAAAGGGCATCTACATCGCTCGTTTATCTCCTTTTACAGACTATGTAGACTACCATATGAAAAGGACCACCTTGGCACATTCAAGCCAAGAACGTTTCCCTTTGCATCCTTTTATGCTTTCTCGGGCATTAGGACCGAACATTACGAAAAAGCTCATCATGGGTTGTCTTTAAGCTCTTTTCCAGCCTTCTCATAAAGAAAATATCGCTGAGCAAACTTGGTTTCGTTCATGCCCGTAAAAGTATTTGAATGACCCTCCAGTCAGTACAGGTTTAACCTTTCCCAGCCTAATTGGACTACCAACTGTAAAGAAGTCTCCCATCCCCTAAAGGATGGGTGAGCTCTCCTATGTACACTTTTATCCTTTTTCAGGCACAAGAGACTATCAACGAAAAAGAGACCCCACTGGAGTCTTCTTCATGCTTTCAAACTCTCTAAAATTGAAAGCACCATCAAGCATTTACCTTCTTGGGCTCGCTAAAAATCCGCGAGATCGTACCATAACGGTGTCTTTAAACACCACCCCACAAAACTGTAGCCAAGGAAAAACCCTAGCTATGTGTAGAAGCACCTACCTTCCGTCTATAGGATGGAAGGATAGAGTCTCTGTGAGGAAAGAAAAATAAAACCCTTCAAAACAATGTTAGAAATGAAAAGACGAAACCCTGCAACAAACTGTTAGAGATAAGCTAAACATGAGCATATATGGATTGCAAAATAAGCAAAGCAAGACATAACACAATACCTATGTATGTAGTTTGAAGGAGGGCCACCATGCCCTAACTCTGAAGCTGCCTCTCCAAAGGATGAGAATGGGTGGAGCTATGGCTCAACACACCAAGGGAATGGGAATGAGCAAATGGAGGAAGGGAGCTATGAGGGATGAATAGCTTGAGAGTGAAGGGCCCGGAGCCTCTCTCTGACCATCGTGACACTGTAGAAACCGTGACTAAGGAATGAAAAATTGTCACCTTTGCAACACTGTAAGAATAACTCAACAATTGTCTTCACCACCGAGTGGGAGTTAAAACAATAAAACGAAATGGAAATGGTGAATTCGTTGCACCGATTAACGATCTTATAAAACCAGCTTTCATCGACCTTCTTATATCCCATCGACATTAATGCAACTAGGTTGGCGAGAAGATGAAACACACAATCAAACTAACAAAGATGGCAGGTGTAAATGCCTCTCTCCTCGGGATGATCTCCCACTGCTGCATCAATCTCATCATCATTAAAACAAGTCTTCTTGCATTAACACCCCATCTAAGGATGAAAAATTAAAACTTAAAAAAAATGTTAAGAAGGTGGAAAAGGGAGAGAAGGAGGGGAGGTGATATCACAGCATCTCTATGGGATGAAGTGACATGGAGAGAGGTGGAGATGGAAATGGACTGGAGAGACAGAATCGTTCCCCTTCCATCTCTCCCTTCCCACCTCGTTCACTTTATTCATTTTTTATTTATAATTTTTTTAAATTATGTTTTTTACTTTTTGTATCTTTTTAAATTCAATTTTATTTTTATTTTTAACTTTTCAAATTCAATTTTATTTTTATTTTTTATGTTTTAACATTTTTTTTTTACTTTCTAAATTTAATTTAATTTTTGTTTTTTAAGTTGTAAAGTTTTTAAATTTTTTTTTTATAAGTTTTTAATTTTTTTTTACTTTCTAAAATTAACTTTTTTATTTTTTAAGTTTTTAATTTTTTTAAATATTAATGGCTTTATTTGAAAACTAATGTAAATCCATCTTAAACTCGAATTTATTAGGCACCGAGAGAGGTCCAATTCCTTGATGTGTATTTTTTTATATTTTAAAATCAAGAATTTGATCATTTTCTTGCTTTATAAATACGAGTTTAAGTTTTAATTTTTATTTTATAGATGTTATGAATTTTTTAATAACTTTTCATAAAATTTTCTTTTATGAGTCATGGTTTTTTTTTAATTACTTTTTTTTGTAATGTTACATTACTTTACAACATCTCCCTCGTACTGGTTGTAGAGCACCTTGCTCCTCCGGTGCAATTAACTCTGTTTATTTTTTATTTTTTAATATATTTTTGAAAATTATATCTATATATATATATATATATATAATGGTTAGGTCACATTTATCCTTTTTTTATTGTTTTTGAAGTGGTTTTTGAAAAAATATTGAATACATTTTTTAGGCTTTGGTTCAGATATGTCTGTAATTTTAACCATATAGAATAAATGGTTGCTACTAGTAGAAACTTTTTTTTTATTCAGGGGTTGATTTTGGTATTTTTGTTACAACCACGTCGATTGTTAAGGCCACGGTTTTTAAAAGGTTGTAATTTTAATCTTAAAAAAATGGGGGTGCCATGATAGCACCACATTTCAATTTGGGGTTCCTTTAGGATTTTCATTTGCAGTGACAATGATTGTTAAGGCTAGGATTTCAAACCATATGTAATTTCATCCTCGAAAAAAAGGTATTACTTGCAGCACCATTTTCTGATTTAGGGGTCGATTTACAGTTTTGACTGCAATGGCATTGGCTGGGCTTTCAAAACAATCGTAATTTTAGCCCTGAAAAAAGTTGCTACCGATAGCAACACTTTTTGATTCAGGGGTTGTATTGGTGTAGTTTATGCAAAAAAGTGAGTTTTTATTGTTGGAGTTCTTGTTTTGAGTATAATGTTCTCGTCAAGTTGTATAATGCATTTTAATTAGTTGAGAAAAAAAGTCAGTTACTTTATACGCATTCTTAAGAGGGCTGTAGATTAAACTATTAGTAGGAAGCAACTTTCCCCATGAACCCTGCATTGGCAATTCAAGAGTTACAAGCAAGTAGTATTCCATGTTGGACATTGGATTCAATCACCAAAAAAAATTATAACCAACATAATTATATGTGCAAAGGATTCCATGAAGCTTGGCATGAATTTGCCTTATATAAAGTCTTGAAAACATACGCATTACAGGGCTAAAATAATGCACACAACAATGCTACATCTTTGTATTGGTTCATGCATTAAATTCAAACCATCAAAGAGAAGCATTATGGTTTTTAGCATTAGGTTATTCATCAACAAATTTTAACAAATTTTTCCCATGCTATTAAGGAATTCATTTCACACTACCAAATATGGGTATAAAAACAATTCTCTAGACCTTTTTTTGGTCATCAAAACTATAAATTTATACGATACATCAAAAAATTTATTTACGTCCACATGTCTCAAGCAAATAACTTTGTAATTTCCATCTACAACATTCAAGCAATATATATGCATATTAACTACATGAAATCAAACCAAACAATAATGATATGCTTTATCCACATACTTTAAGTATATATAAAAATAAAAATAAAGGTGTTACATATGCAAAAATTCAAATATAAATCTATGCATTTTTACCAACATATTCACAAATGTTAATCTTCACCATATCATTGGGATGCTCTATTTCCTAAACTACTTCTAATATTTATTATATTTAGTTTCCATTTATCTCTCTTCCATTCAAGTAAAATTTTCATAAGATAGATACCAACAAAGGATTTTCATCAAACAATTTTTGGCACAAGTCCATCCACCAAAATTTTATTTTACATCCACATGTCTTAAGAAAATAATTCTCTATTTTGTATCTACAACATTCAAACAATATACATGTGTATTACTTACAAAAAATCAACCAATAATGATGTACTTTATCCACATAGATTTATCCACATACATTAAGTTAATAAAAAGTGTGTTACATCTACCTGAATTCAAGTAAAAATCTCTACATTTTTACTAACATATTTAGAAATTATGCAAATCCCCAGTGTTTTTCTGTATGCAACTTCTAATATTTATTATATTCAATTCTCATTTATCTTTGTACAACCCATTAAATGGCCAAAATTGCATGGGCGAAGATGTTACATGCACTCTCCATTCTACATTTAGAGGGTGATGATGTTGTATGTTATTGTTTTTTTCTCTTTTATTTGTGAAAAAACAAATACATATAATAGTATCACCAACAAATATTTCCAATATCAAATATAAATATATTTTTTTTCACATGAAAAGTCTGGTCCTTGAACTTATTTTAATGTCAAGGCCCAACATGATTTGAACATAAGTCTCCTCCATTACAACAATTTCATATATCCATATTAACCAATACACTATCCTCATCAAAACTTAAATATAAATATATCTACATCTTCTTATTTACTACTTATTTTTATATTTGTCATTTTCTACACTTCCAATAACTTCGCGTCTTCTACTTCTCAAGTTCTATCATAACTACAACATTTTCACCCTACACCCTTATTAAGACATACTTTTTGCATTGTTAAATACAATTGCTAATTTAAATTTAAAATCAAATATTATTTCGATACCAATTAATAATAGGTGCAAATTTTATTCCATTCTTTACCATGGGATTGTCGCACGCTTTTTTTCACAAATGAAAAACTACATTTCGATATTCAAAGCTACTAATACGGTGTTCACCTAGTTTTTAGAGTCCTATGAATGGGAATTTGTTTATTAAAGTGTACCTGTGAAACAACATTCAATTTTATTAAAATATTTATAGATATTATTCTCAATTTCTCGTTCTAAAAGCTTTACCAAATTTTCTCAACAATTTCATCTTAACATCGTTGATTCACGTGTATACAAAATTTAAAAAAGAATTTGAAAAGTTACGTTAAAATTGTTATTTTTCAAAGCAACCTTAGCCTTAAAAAAGAAAATTGTCTTTAAGTAAGAGGAAAACCATACTCGTTCTATGAATGAATAATTCCAAGTTTCCTAATATCTTCCGACATATTACCAATAGCAAGCCAATTGCAAGTTATTTTACGAAGAAGATGGCATATGCTATTACCAATTGCAAGTTATTTTACAAAGAAGGAAGGGAGGAAGGAAATATTTTAGCGTTCACGAGGCTAAGAATAGTTTATAGGACAAACCAACTCGCACGTTGTTTTTTGCAATTCAATCCTTTGTCTATTCAACTTGATGATGAGCGCCCTTAATTTTTCCACAGTGTCCTCGTTAAATAAATCATCCCAAGATTTATCCGTCAAGACATTTGCGTAGCCGTCCCTATTGTCCTTAAAGGATTCACACTCTAAAATCAAGTGTTTTTCTGTCTCCACCTTACCAACGGTGCAAAAAATACACACTCTTTCTGCCCAAGCTTCTTTTGGCCTTTTCCAGCGCCCGGTCTCACAACGGAGTTGATGGGTATTAGTTCTTAATTGAGCAATGAGAATTTTGGCTTTACAAGGTATATTGGCCCCCATGTACGCCTTTTGATGTTGATTGTAGGTAGGGTTAAACTCTTCAATATAATACTTTCTCTTTCTCCCTAGCTCTTTATCCCAAGTTCGCTTGTGGAACTTATTGATAACAAAAGCCTTTATTTCTTTACTATTCGTAGGACTTGTGCTCAAGCACATATCCCACTTGCTAAGCCATTTAATATTTTGCCGCATTCAAGTCTTCTTTCTTTTGCACAATATGTCATTGAAGACAACCTTAGGCCATCTACCTTCTTCCATTTGCTCAACTCTTTTTAGATATCTTATGAGTCTCACCATAGCGATTGCTTCAATAGAAGCCACCCCCATTTCACTTAGCATGATTTCATATGGCACTGAACTCTTAATGTTGATCTTGCTTGTGATCATGTGTTTTTGAATCTTTTCTATTTGCTTCCACTGTAAGTCAGAGGTACTGTTGGCCCAAACTTCACAACCATAAAAAACAACCGGGATCACTTAAAGCCCAAAAAGGGTTTGCATAGTTTTCCAGTCCCATAACTCTGCCTCTCTGCACCTATTTTGGAAAGCATAAAATGCTTTCCAACCTCACAGAGTTATGTTTTCCCTGCAGCGTTCCCAACTCAAACTTTTGTTGAATTTGATTCTAAGGTACTTGTAATCTTCCACTACTTCAAGGGTATTGTCTTCAAAGTAGAACTTATGTTGTTTATGTTTTCTTTTGCCAGAAAAAACTACCACTTTCATCTTGCTAGTATTTACTTGCATCTCAATTGTTCGACAAAAGTGCTCAAGGGAAATCAAGTCCTCTTGCAAGCCAAGAGCAGACTTAGCAATCAAAACAAGGTCATTTGCATACAAAATAAGCCTTATCACATACTTGCCCAAGAGGACACCATCCCTGCCCTCTAGGTTTAACCGCTCTTCAAGTTTGTCAATAATATAAGCCAAAAAGGGTAGGGGATAATGGGCACCCTTGCTTGACCCCAATATCGCTTCTGAAACTTTCGGAGATACCATCTGATGTTCTGATTTTGACTTTGACCTCCTCATATAGCCTATGAATAGCTACTCTAAGATGTATACGAACCCCAAGTTCCTCCATTCTGTGCCATAGTTTATCCCTGGGAACTGTGTCAAAAGCTTTTTTGAAATCGACAAAGCAACAAAAGGATTCCCCTTTTTTCTCCCACACTTTTTCAATGATGTGCCTTAAAGTAATACCATGGTCCACCGTGGAATGTTTAGGTCTAAAACCTGCTTGTCCTTTAGCATGCTTGTCCCTTTCTTCCGCCCACTTGCTAATTCTATTTTCTAGCATGCTTCCAAATAGCTTTGCAAACAAGAGGTTTATCATTATGGTCCTATAATTGGAGGGATCGTTGACATCCCTGCTCTTGAAAAGAGGAATTGAGAGGCTAGTTGTCCAATCTGTAGGGAATCCCTGCTGAATGATGTTGTTGAAGATTCCTGTAATGTGAGGTGCAAGAGTTTTTGAACCCCACTTTAGATATTCAGCTTGAAGTTCTACTAAATCTTTGGCTTTTCCAACACCCAACTTCTTAAAACCCGCTTCAATCTATTGCATGGTTTTTTTGCTTAGTAATGGTGGCAGTGTTGACTAAGGGGGGAGGGGGTTCAACCTTAGGATTCCGCTCATAGAGTTGCCTTCCATACTCAAGCCACTGGTCCGCTGTAATATTGTTTTCAGTTTGCTTCTTGCTCACTTGAAGTTCCTTCCAAAATAGTTTAGGGTTGTTTTTCCTACGGAAGATTAGCTCTTCCCTCCTTGAGACCATGAAATCAATTTTTTTCTTCCTTATAATCTGCTTGTAGATTTTTAAGTCTCTTTCTTTCCAGTTTGACTCTCTCCACCTTCTCCTTGCTTTTTTGCACTCCTCATCGAACCAAGCATTAACAGGAAAGCAATTTGCTTCATGTTTCCTATTCTTTGCGCTTTTACATTTTGTGAGTGCCTTTTGAATTAAATTAGTTAGCTACTGATTATTAAGGCCTTGGGACGGAATTTCCTCCCTCTTACAAAGTCTCTCTAATGCCTTCCTAAAGACATTACAGTTCTCTTGAGTCAAAAGAATTCTACCCTTTGCAAAAGGTTGTTGAATGTGCTGATTTTTTGTCCCCGCCTATTTCTTATCAGTCCAAGAAAGACTTAGATAGATCGATTTGTAATCAGATTTTAAATCCCAGAGTTGTTCTCTAATCATAACTTCCTCCATTTTCTCGCATAGGACATGCGAACAAATTCCATAATCCACCACACTTGCTCCATTGTAGGTATTACAAGTGAAATTACTAGAGTTTGACCATCTAGGCAAACCATTGCAAATTACTAAATTGAAAGTTCCATATAAGGTAAGCAATTGTTCTCCAAAGAAATTGCAGCTTTTGTTGTCTTTTGAAATTCTTGTCCATTGATGATTTATTTCTTCTGTAAGCCAAATAGGATTGCATTCTTCCCTTTGACAAAGAATGCTAGCTTGTTCACTTGTGGTCCTGGTGTTGAAATCTCCTACTAGAAGGATTTCACCTGCTTGAGAATACTTCGCAATATCGTTTTTTAATGCTGCAAAAGGGTCTTTATTGTTGAGCCCCCTCCTTTTGTAAATTTTTGAAACTTGTGGGGCGAAGTAGCATGGTGCAATTCTGATGACATTTCCATTTTCTGATATTTTAAACCATATAAATTGTTTATTTGAGTCTTCTTTTTCTAGTTGAATGCAACGATCTACCTTTTTCTTCACTAAGACCATGATACCACCGTGACCTTTTCCATTCTCTGCTGCCTTGTTCCATATTGCCAGCTTCATATATTTTTCAAAAGGGGGTGTCTTGTACCCTCATGTTCATGTGTTTCCACGAGACATATTATGTCCCTATCTTCTGCAATAGGTCCTAGTCCATGTCCACGCCTCCACGGGTATCCTCTGCAGTTCCAACATACTAAGCTTAAGGGAACCTGGGTAGACCTTGATTGCTATTTGCTTTGGCATACAATACTCAAAGTTGAGTCTACACCCCTATTTTTTCATCATGAACTTGCTGCAATATTTTCTGCTAAGGGGTTTGCTATCACTTCTTGATTATTGTTTTGATGTCTTGTTTTAGAAGGAGGAAGAAAAATAGCAATAGCAGCTTTGCCTTTGTATAACCATGCTATTTTTCCCTCATCTCTTGCTGCTCTGACCTTTGACAACACTTTTTTTCTTTCCTCTCGTTGCATGATAGTATAGTCTTCCTCTAGAAAAAAGTGAGAACCCTTTAAAAGATGCTTCTTAATTAGAATAGTCTGCTTGTCACATGCACTTTCCATGATGACTTTTATGGGCCTGGTTCTCTCATCACTAGGTTTACCCGCCCTCCATGCTTGGCAAATTTGGCCTTGCTGATTCAACTTGTCTTTTAGAAAGTCGCTTGCAAGCTCCGGGGTACATTGGTTCTTACCATACTCTCTTACACCTTTAATTATTATGTTTGTTGCTCTGACTTGTCTATCTTTGGTTTTGTTTCCTTGTTTGTTGTCTCCTTGGTTGCTTGCTTCTTTTTCCTTTTCTATATTAGCATGCTTGCTAATAACTTGTGCCCATGTTCTAGAATTTTTGGTGGAACCTCCATTTTCTACTTCTCTTACTTTCATTCCCTGGTTATTTGTTTGTTCATCTGTTTTCCCTTCAACATTGTGCGTTTTATGATTCAACACCCCTCTCCCTTCCCCTGTTGATTCTTTCATTTTTTCCAGTCTGCCTTCATATCTTGCCACTCATTCTTGCCTACCAGAATAACTTCTTGCAACAATGTCGCTTGACCTTTTAAAACCTTGTTACATTATGCTAAACGTTGATTTTCTACGGTTAACGGATGGATTTTAAGGTCCCTCTCATGCTCTTTAACTTTCAAAACCTCCACTCTCCTCTTGATATTGAGTAGCTCTTGTACATATAGATAAGATGACCAAGTGAGAGGTTTTGATGTGGGACTGTATAGGGCAAGATCAGTGTTTCTTTTACCCCTCTTGCTACCCCAAGATGGCATACAGTAAGGGGTAAATGACCATTCTATTAGTTTTTTTTCCACATAAAAAATGTATAGTTTTATTATATTAATAATAAAACCACATTTTTTTAAGCATAACCTTACATTAAAAATAGCAGTATGTAAATCATAAAGTCAATAATACATCTAAGTAGCAATATGTTTCAAATGGAAATTATTCAGTGTCTAAAGGGATTGTCTAACTTCAGCAAAAGCTCAAAATAACCAAAATTACTTCATTGCACCATAACATTATACCATTGGATCTCAAATGACTACAAAGATGTTTCCAAGTGAAAAACTAGATAATAGTTGTCTTATGAGGGGCATCCCCAATGCCCAAACAGATCCTTCATCATATGGGTAGAGCTCGCAAGAACCAAGCATGGAGGGATGCCATCAAAGGTCTATGACGACTAACTTTAACTTGATTAACCATCTAATCCTTAGCTAGAGGCAAGGCTCAGAAACTACCTCTAAGACTATGAGAGCCAATAGAATGGCCCTGCATAAATACACTAAGAAACCTATCCATATGACCAGAGCATATTGGATTATGTAGGCTAAGATGAAAGCAGTGCAGTGCAGAACTAGTGTAAGTCTTCAAACTTGGGCCAATCACCTTACAAATCAATGCAGGCTTTGATTGAAGCAAATCCCCCACAATCGATCCATCTGACTCCTCCAAAGGGGGGAGTTCTTGTACAATATATAGAAAAGAAGGGATCGTGAGGGATGGATAAACACCAAATAGAATAGAAGGGCTCTCATTATCTTAGACTACTGAGACATGCTCCTCAGTCCACCGCCCACAATACAGAGCAAATATAAAACCGCAATTAGATGGCCACCCCATTAGTTAACACCATTTGATTTTGTCTTCCAAATGGTTAAACTTCGTCATTTTTTAAGGTGGATGAAGTTCAATGAGCTCGAATACCTAGATTCGGTCAAGGTTATACTCAAACCTATGGATTGGTCCACAAATATTTTTTCCAAGACTTTGGTCATTAGGGAAGCTTCTAAGAAGCTTTATGCACTCAAAATGGTTTTTCGGAAGGGTTTCCAATCTTGAGGATATCAAGTAAGAATTTGTGAATCATAATCATATCGTTTTCTAGACATAGGGTACTAATGCATGGAAGTTGTCCATGTCCATATGTATTAACCTCATCCAAATGGAAATATTTCTTGAATAATATGCCAGTAGGAGTTTCCTTAGTTGAGATGTTGAAAGATTTATGGTTGATGATAAGTCGTCAAATTTTGATGGGTTTTTATGTGAATTCTTCAAAGCCACCTATAATTGTGTTAGACTTAACATTCTCTAGGATTACAAGGAAGTTGTTGAAAAAAATATCTTGTGTCATCATAAACCATGGATTTATCAAATTTTCCTCAAAATCCAAATACCGAAACTCATTTCTAGTCAACCATTAATCACTTTATCCAATGTAGGGGTGGCAAGTGTGGGGGGTATCCTTCTGGATCCTAGAGGACAAGTTGAACAAACCTTTGTTTGGGGACTTGGCTATAGGACCAATAACGAGGCCGAATGGTTGGCTCTCCTTCAGGGGCTGAAAATTCTAGCCATCAAAGATCTCTCCAGGATTGCGATACTTGGAGATTCTCGACACGTAATATATAAAATGATCAATGGATGTACCTCAAGTTCTATAAAGTGTCATCGTTTGTATGACAAAATCACTCCTCTCTTATCTAAGCACTATGAATTCTACCACATTCTACGCACAAACAATGTTGTTGCTGATGCTTTGGATAATACGGGGGCCTCCTTACCTCAAGGTCACTACTGCCTAAATGGTCAAAACTATCACCCCAAAATCATACCCTAATGAATTTGTGGATTGTATTTTTAGACCCCCACCGCCTTGAACTCACCCTTAAGGATCTTCATGAAGGTTCTAACGTTTTATATAATGGCACTAAGGAGTTATGTGAAGGCTCTCATCCTTGTCGCTCTACCCCTCCTCACCTTGCTACCACGTACCCTCCCTTCACCGCAGGCATCAATCTCATGGATCCTCGTGAAATATCTCCTGCATTAACGTGTAGTCTCACTCCTTCCCACTCTCCTGCCGCGTGTCTCCCAATCAACACCGGCCTTTCCTCGATCCCTGAAGGTTTTAATTCTCATCTCCCTCGGCGTAATTACTCTTGCACCTCGCACGCTCCGGGTCTTATCGTCCTCCTCGATATGTCTTCCCCCCGAATCCTCCCTCACCCTCATTCTCCTCCTGGCAATGGTGTGCACTCTGTTCATTATTTTATTTCTCAGGAGAAGATTTTGCTAGACATTATCACAGGGGTTGACGAAGGCATTCTATAGGAAATCCCGTGGGAATCACTACCTCTCACTAGGGTTTTTGTAAAAGAACAACTGGCTCTCGCCGCTTTCTTCACCTACTTATCCTCTACTCATGCTGGGGTTCCTCTGTGGTTCTCAAACTCTGGTACTGGGCTCAGTCTCTCCATTGACGACCAGTCTTTTCTAGCAGATAACAACTCAATTTTGGGTTGCAATTGCTCAGGGTGGAAAGAAGGTGCAGTCGGCACTCTCTCCTGTCAAAACAAAAAAGACTGTGACTCCCTCCTGCAGGAACTCAACACTCTTAAATTGGTTCTTAGTGGTTTCTCCGTTGTCAAGCAGGCCCAAGAGTTTGTAAGTGCAGTTCGGGCTCTCCATATAAATTTTTCCAGAATAGCAATCTCTCCCAGACAAGCAGAATGGATCAGGTAAACGAGAATGTTGGACTTGCATACTTGAAGAAAAATCTCAGGCGTTTGTACGAAATGATGGCCATTGGCATTATGGACAACAAGGAAATTTCCCAAGAGGTGAAAAGTATGGGGGAAGTGGTCAGCTACACCTCATATCATATTAGTAATCATGACTCCAGGATCGATGACACCGAAAGCAACCTCAGGGAAATCATGGGTAAGGTGGACAGAATTCAAGAAGACCTCCAGCGTTTGGTAAGCATGAATCAAGGCAGTAAGGCTTTCGAAACTCCAACAGCTGCAGCACACCCTATGGAGGAGGAATCGGTTGTCCAACCCATGAAGCACCTAGGCAATCTTTAATGGTTTCAGTAGTTCATGTTTTTTTTTTTCTGTTTCTTAGTCAGCAATTTATTAGGGTATACAATACCTCAAGCCTTAGAAGTTATGTAAAAACTCTGTGTGGATTTATTCAGGCATCCTTTTGGACCAGTTTTGTTTCATCCTTTTTTGAACTGCAAGAACTCTCAGTTCCCGCTTTTTTTCTGTAATGAATGGTTGTGCACAGCCTATTTTTTATAAAACCTTTTATAGTTTATGTTAAAAAAAATCACTTTATCCAATGTATCTTAGTAAAAGATCATGGCCAAGGTCTTGGCTCTAAGAATCATATATATTATCCCCTAGATCATGAGACCATAACAAATACGCTTTCTTAGTGAGCAACTGTATTTCGTCCATTATTGGCTTGCGAGTAAATGCGGTTAGTGACCATGCTTTCTAAAAGAGATACCATAAGAAAAGACACACTAAGCAAAGGCAATGAGTCATTGTTGTTAAAAAATTGTTGATGACATGATCCTTTCATTTGAATTAGTGGTATTTGGACTCTAATTGAATTGTATTGTTGTCCCGCAAAATGGTCCTAAAACATAATGATAACCTTCAATTTCCTCATCATCTTTTTTTTGTTTTGTTTTGAGAAATTCTATATATATCTCTTTTAAAATGAAGATCTTTTAAAAAAATCATTGACATTGATTATTAAAACATTTATTATAATATGCCATTGAAATGTTTTAATGGAGTGTCTATATATAATGGTATTCACCTCCTTCAAGAAGACATCAAGTGAGGCCCTTATCTAGTAATGTATAGCTAGTACGGAGATTTGACACAAAGACATTTTGCTCACATTTTATAACACTCAACCACTTGAACTAGTCCATCGAACTAAAATATATATACACTAACATTCTAAAATAAATTAAACTAGCAATTGCCCCCAAAAAAAGGTGCAATGATACGTTGATAGGTTGTTGTTGAAGGATGAAATGGTAGAAAAGAGAAAACTAATATCAAATTGGTGTTTTGTAAAGAAGCAGTGGTGCATTTTTTGTTTCTTAAAAAGTTGTGGCACATTTGACAATGATTGTATTTATATATAATTTAGTCTAAAAGGAAATGAAAGAAAGCGAGAGATAAGTTGAAGCTTTGACTCTACTAGGCCTTGTTTTTAGGGAAAAGGATTCATGTGGTTGCCATGCTTATGTGATTTTTGTACTATTAAAGCATTATGAAAGTGGAAAGCTTACAAATGTAAAAGCTCATTCTTCTCTATCTTTGTCTTGGGACCTTTTTTGCAGGCTTCTAGTGCTGCAAAGCAACCGCTTTTCTTCCTCGGACTCTCAGTGGCTCTCAACAACCATATCCTCCATCAATTCCAAGCAATGGCAATCTTCACATCCTCACCCACTCTCGGTGGTCTACACCAATCTATGATCTCTGCAACATTAAAACTCTACCAAAATCGTGAATCACACCTCCTATTTTTGATATATTGGTGGAACTCTAGCTTCAAGAAGGGTCTCAGAAAATGTGGAAATAATATTGCTAACCTCGACTTCTTTACCTATAAAAGGAAATGAGAAGAGAGGAACTCTTATTTAGGAAATTAAAGAGTAGCTCAACAATTTTAAGGCTTTGGAATGAGAGTCATGAACTACCATGGCCAATGTTTGTATGCAATATCTAGAGTTAACCGCTACCCAATATGTCACTGAAGGTCCCCGCTAAGGGGATGGTGCCCCCACCTCTAGTGCAAAATTCAAGTCTCAAACGAATGCTTAGTGCCTCCAACCCCTCAATCCGTAGGGAGTGTGTGGGCAACCCTCTCCAGGGCAGTAAAGTTTCTCTTTCTAGTTCTCTGTTTTGCCAATGTATAGTTTTAGTTGGTCAATTTGTTAAAGAATACAGTTGTAGTATCTTAAGTTGGAGGTCTTGATTTTGTTTAGTTCGTATTTACCATAAAGAATTTATAATTCTTTCCAGAACCTAGATATAACATTTTTTTAATTTTGCAAATCATTGTCCGGTTTCACCCATTATGCGTTTTAATGAAATTCCATAACCATTCCTTTGAAAAAACAATGGAGGCTTGGTTGTCAACGAGGTTGTGGTTAAGTGTTGAAATCAAAGCACTTTCAATAATGCTCAAGCCTGGTTTCAAACCCTCCAAAAACATGTTGCAATCTATGTTGGAGCACTTTCAACATAGTTAACTATCACATCTAAGACTGAGTGAAAATGTTGGCGACCTTGATGGACCACAAATGAAGTGTATCTCAAAGGACAAGGCTAAGTGCAAGTCCTGGGTGAATTTGACATAATAGATACCACTTCATCATTGGAATTTAAGCTAAAGGTGGATCCCACTTCGATAACAAGAGATTGTTTACTAACAAATAAAAGACAATGGGTGCCATGTTAATATGTCTATTGTATTTAGTTGTTTCTCTCTAGAGAACTATCAAGGGTGAGAGAGGCATGTAATTCACTCCACACTCCTCGAGATCCTTCGTGCTCTCCCTTATCTCTATTCTATTTACCATTGCACCTCAGAGAGCTTACTGAGATAAGCAAATTTAGAAATGATATGGAGGCAAAGCAATTTAATCGCTTACCATTGCACCNGTCCCTTGTCCCACAAACAAGGGGGTCTCATACACCAATTTGGTGTCTCGCTTGGCGGTGACCTTAAAAATAGATTATTATTATTATTATTATTATTAAAGGCGATATTAAGAGAGATGGTAGAGTGATAGCTTTGGTTTCATGAAAAAGCATACCCTAAATGAGAGTGAGAGTTCGATCTGGTCCTAAATGGTTTGAGAGTCAAGAGAATGAGGATGGACCAATGGATTAACATATAACTTGCACACGAGTTCCTCAATTTTGACAATGTAATATAAAATTTATAATGATATTTATCTTTTAAATAGTAAAAAGAACTAGCTTTCGTAACACATTTTTTTTATTCAATTTCGTTTTAGTGTGTTCTCAATTTCTTTTTAATTCTTTAGAATGCTTAAAATAATTAATACATGCATGGGAACAAGGAAACACATTTAATAAGTGCAAGGAAACAAATTTAATAAGTGTGCATATACTATCGTATGATCAGTGTGCCTAGGCCAAGCACACCGAGACCAAACCAAGTGTACTTACACTTAAAGCGTGAACTTCTACCTCTAGAAAAAAAGAGACTTGTTGCTTTGAAACCTTACTTGTTTTCATATATGATTATATGAACTACCTCTAGAGAAAAAAAAGACTTGCTACTTTGCAACCTTACTTATTTTCATTTATGATTATATCAATGTGAGAGCCTTTACATTCCTCATATAATTATTTTATTATCAATTTAAGTGAAAAGTTTTTTAAACCCTTTCGACCACAATTCTTGGTATATCAAGGATAAACACATAATTATTTTCATGATCTCTCAAATATTGTAATGATACAATATATTAAGGTGTACTTTTAGATATGTATTTTCATTTTTCCACTTATTAGTTTTTTAAATGTCAAAAATAATATTGAATAGTTTTTTAAAATCCAAATTTGGATGGATAAATTTAGTTTTATGCTTCATTGCATTGAGTTTCATATTAACAAGGATCTATTATAGGATGAAGACACAAAAGATTTTTATTAATATTGCTCAAGTACAAGGTCACTCAAAAAGAAAAAAATTGACAAAAATATTATCAGTCATGTAAAATGTAGAAAATGATCCAAATGCATAAAATCAGCCCATTAAAAAAAAGATAAATAACAAGCTAAAACCTTCTCCCTCGAGTAGTAAATAAAACACCATTAAGTAAATAAAACACCACCAAGGAGTATGAAGAGACTTAAGAATCCAATAACTCTTATTTCCATAAGGAGTTGCAACTCCATACACATCATACATAATTAATTTTTAAATAATATATATATATATATATATATATATATATATTATTATTATTTTTAATAATAAAAAATTGTGACTCCAAGCATATCATAATTAATTAAATTTAAATGAAATATATAATATTAAATTTGTAAATATAATATTATATATATGTTTTATTATTTTTAAATAAAATAATTATTTTGAATAAAAAATTTCAAATTTTGAATAATGAAAAATTTAAAAATAATTTTTTTAAATTTGTGAATAAATATAGTGTTTTCTAAAACTGTATGTTTTATGCTATTATTAAGTGGTTATTATTAGGTGGTGGTGGCTATGGTAGCCGAAGAGCTTTCATTTATTTGGACCTTAAAAACAAAAGGAGCCATTTGGTATTCTTTATAAATTTCTTTTATGCTAAAAAAAAAGCTTTAAGAGTATTGTTACTAAATCTCCATATTTGTGATGACTTACAAAGTTAGGAAGGTCAATATTGTAAAAAAGATTTTGAAATTCCACTATAATGTGGGTGTACTGTCAGAAAGTGATGTTCACTTTCAACTCTCTTTGCATCACAAAGAATAACTGTGTTTTAGGAATTGTCCACCTTCCTGTTTCACTATGGAGCTAGAGTGAGAGTTTGTTATTGTTTTAGTAATTTTGATTTCTCTTTTACCCTAATTAAAATATAGAGATACTTTTGATCTTCTAGATTAGGGTGCATCGGTTCATTATAATATGTTAATTTTTTTCTTATTCTCTGACTTTTTATCACAACATCTTCTTTTTTAATTTAAATGAAAATCAACCCTATTTTCATTAAAAAAAAATTAAGTATTGATATTAATAAAATAAATTTTAGAGAATAACATTAGTATCATTATCTTCATTTATTTGAGAATGGAAAAAATATAAATATTTTTATTCTTAAGTTTTTATAAGGGAAAAAATTAAATATTTTATATTCTTAATGCTCTTATTGAATTTCTATGTAATTTTAGTTCTTAAATATACTATGTTTGATCATAACAATTGTCATTCATATAGCCTCGAAGGGTAGCTCAATATGTTGGTTTTTCCGAGTCCAAGATTGAATTAGTCAAGGGCAGAGGTTCAATTCTTTGGGTCCCTCAGGGTAAGGCTCATGAACATAGAGTCGACAGAACGAGGTCCTTCAGATAGACCCAAAGAATTATTATTGTGGATTTAGAGAGCCTCTCTATCTTATAAAGACTTGAACCACATAAAAAATAATTATTATTCATATTTATAATTTTTATTATTTAAATAAATATTTAATTATAATTTTTAAATCTATTTTATAATATTATTATTTTTAAATAAAAAATATTTTTTATAAATATTGTTATAGATAATTATTCAACGATACTTTGCCCTTCTATTGGGTGGTTACTCATAAAATTGACAATTCTATCCATAGTTTTTTATGTTGTTAAAAAAATGTGGCTTGAATGGATTATCATTCATAAATGAATTTTATTATTTCAAAATTCTAGGTATAAATAGATTATTATTTATAAATGAAATTGACTATTTCAAATTCAAGCGATAATTGACACTAAGATACTTAATGAGGATAATATTTTTAAAGAAACATAACATATCACACATTTTATAATTAAATGAAAACATATACAATAATAATTATAATAATATATTTTAATTATAATAATTATAATAATAACGTTTTTTACTAATTTAAAGAATTTAAATTAGAAAAGTATGTGTGTGTGCGTGCTTCATTAGGCATAGCTCGAGTGGTTGGGAGATTTGGTTATTGCGCTCTCCGCCCGGGTTCGAATATCGCCGGGGATAGTTGCTCATTGGGAGCCTTGTTATGTAATAAAATATTAGGTTGGTGAGTCGTTTATTGTGACTGGCCCTCTTGAGGGTTGTTGTTGCCCAAGTTAATGTATACTTTCTAAGCGAGTATAAGATATTTTCTCGAGTGGACGTAGCCATGGTGTAAAATTGGCTTCCATGGTTAACCACTTTTTGAAGAAAAAAAATATGTATGTATATTGTTTTTTTAATTTATAATCTATGTTGAATTGGTTTTGGGGATAAGGAACGGTGGGAACAAGGGACGAGTCTCTGAGACACCTACAACACAATTCCAATTGTTCAAGTGATAGAAGGTTGCAAGCGGAATATATATACTTTAAAAAGTTAGAAATCACGATATACATTTGCAGTTGCTTGTAAGCACAATAACTTCTATACTATATAGTATTATGCACATCCCTTACACTTTGTTGTTTTGAAAAAGCTTGCCCAAATAAGAAAAGTGTTGAGTGACATTTCATTATTTGCACTTGAACATGAACAAAATGTAGTTTAGCTTTAGGAAACTTAAGTGTAACTATTTTCAATCTACAATAAGGTCCATGAAGGGTCTATGAGAAGAATGCTTGTCTAGAAATTTGCTTCTATATATTTAATGTTTACAATGATTACGTTAAAAGACATTCCCTTCTCAACAAGTTCTCCATATTTTTACAAGTTTATTGAAAGCGAATACAAAACAATTTGGGATATACATGCTTACATTTTGTAAAGAGATTAAATTGATTTTTTAGATTAAGAAGCATATTACTCAAACACATAGAATAGCACAATGTAGACATGGAAACATTAGATTTATA
Source organism: Pseudotsuga menziesii (assembly GCA_001517045.1). Taxonomy (NCBI): domain Eukaryota; kingdom Viridiplantae; phylum Streptophyta; class Pinopsida; order Pinales; family Pinaceae; genus Pseudotsuga; species Pseudotsuga menziesii. Next base: position 457,679 of record LPNX011217286.1, on the reverse strand, counting down.
ACTCTATTAAGAGATTATCAAATGCATTGATTATGCCTTTGTATATTTGTCATTAAAATTAAGATATAATGATATAACATTAATGCATGTTTATATTAACATTCCCACATATATGTATATAAACATTCAACAATTGACATAAAAATAATCCCACTGTATACATAGTATATAATTGAACCATGAATAATAATGACAACAATATAATAACAATGCAAAATGAAGTCATACATAATACACAACATAAAATAATGCAAAATTCACAAAACTAAACATACAAGTCAAACCAATGAAATTTGGAACATGGCGTGAGCACAACAAGCAATAAAGGGAAACACAGTTATAAACATATCACTCTGTACAATATGATGGATTGAAACAAAAACTATAAAGCAATCAGATTCACAATCGAACTCTCTAATAAAAACGATAGAGATAGCAACGCATACCAAGATTTGGGGCCCTACTTGTATGTGAGGTTGAATGATAAAACTATATAATTCATAGGTGAGAGCTCATATAAAGTGAGTTGTTCTATATCCGCGAGATGTAGAACAGTTGGTGGCGGGGTATGGTTAAGACGCCCCCTAAGCTGAAAGGTCGCTGGTTCTAATCTCATCGGATACCAAAAAATCCAACCATGTTAAGGGTTGGTACAGTCCAGGCCGAGTGCGATCCCTGGGTGGTTTTGACGGCTTAGATGCCCCTGGTTCATGGTTACTTAGCCAATGGAAACCCTGCCAGTCAGGGGGGTTCAACCACTTTGCCAACAACAACAACAACAAAAGTGAGTTGTTCTCTAAACTATTACATTACTATATTAAAACATCTCTAAATTAGTACATTAAAAAAAATTAAGAGGAGGTACAAGTAGCTTTGTTGTTAATATATGTTCTTAAGTCTTTATATATATATATATATATCAAATTTATCATTAATTTATTTATTTAAATGTGAAATATTAACATTATATATAAATTATATTACTTTGTTAATAATATTTCTTAATATTCATTCTATTTTATTATTAATAAAATATATTATTAAATAATTTATATTTAACTTTATTATCTCACGAGAGCTTGAAACACAATGCTTAAACCCATTAGGATTTGCTTATTAGTTTTAATGGTTTGTATCAATGGCTAGCAGCAAGGATAGTCAGGTCAAACAAAAAATAGGTACCCTAAAAGTCAAATCTCCCTATAGCAGGCGTAACACTACTATTGACCTACCATCTAGGGTATAACACAAACATGTATAGTCATGGGCCAGCGATAATAGAGACAACCCAGTCCAAAAAGGATTCAAATAGTTACGACTTATTAGGAGAAGATAACCACACTCATGTTGAGGCCAAAAGGCATTCACAATAAAGCATAGTATAGGTCTGCAGTATCCAAATATGAAGCAGCCCCCAAATAGACTACATCCAACCTTTTTCAATTCAAGATAAGGTCATAGCCCATCAAAAGAAAGACAACAAAATAGATAAGTAAATGAATTTCATAGTATAATTACATGATAACTAAATACAATAACCTTGTAAGATTAACTTTGTTTTTAGAAAGCTTAATTATTTTAAGTTAATGCATACTTAATAAATGGATACTTAATCACTAAAATAAATCTCATTACTACATCTTCTAGTAAACTTATGCTAAAAATATATTAAAAAAACATAAATGTTTTATTTTAATTGTTTTTTAGATGTAAAAATATATTTTTAGATGTAATTATATTTTATTTGACAATAAGTCTTTCTTAAAACACCATTAAAATAAATGTTTAAGATACTTTCAAATGTCCCTCTTCCAAGAAAACAAAGATTCTTAAGGCAATACATTTTGTGTGTAAAAAGGTTCATGCCAATCCAAAACAACAACAAAAATAGACTATTAAGTTTGGTTGCTTGATTTAGAAAAGATAAAAACAACAAATATACTTAAGGCAATACATTTTATGTGTAAAAACGTTCCTGCCAATCCAAAAAAACAACAAAAATAGACTATTAAGTTTGGTTGCATGCTTTAGAAAAGATAAAAACAAAGACTACCTCTTTCTCAAACCAAGAAAAACAAAGTTTGACCTCTTTTTTAATCCATGAATAAAATACTAACAAGCCTAGTTGATAGCTTCATAAAAGACAAAAAAAAATCATCCTCATTTGTGCAAATTATAAATAATTTTTTGCTTAATGATAGAAATTTCATCTTCAGGGTTGGCAGGCACAGAGAGTGGGTGTTCAAAGGAAATCTTGAGAAAACGTATGCATAGGGTTTGAGAGAAATGTCAAACAAATAAGCAGTTCAACAATGGCACTGTGGTAGGGCCAAAATCTCTTGTTTGTAGGAAATTCTATGTTCATAATACTATATCTCATCTTAAAATCTAATCTTGGAGACAAGAGTAATTCGATGGGAAAAGGTTCTTTCATGTGTTGAGAACTCTTGATAAGGAAGCAGATATAGAAGCAAACAAGGCATGTAGTCTTTCAAAGGGACTCACACAATTTAAAGAATAATTTATATACCAAAACATCATACCTTAAGTCTGAATTACACAATATGGATCATAGGATTTGCAATCATCAAGGAAGATATTTCATTGTATTTGAAGTCACTAATGGGTGGCTTGGAAATCCGAAGAAGATATTTGTAATCTACAATAGTAATGCTAATCAAAGCTCTATAAGGAAGAATTCTGAGCCAGTACACTCTATAACCATGTCTATGGTTCGAGATTTCATTGGGGTCATGAATGAAGTAATGTCGGAAACTCGTGATGTTTTTAAAGTTTCTTCCTCTGGCGATTTGATATGGAATTTTCATAAGGAATCTGGTAATACTAAGATAAGTAACATAATTTCCCTAAAAGACTTTGAGTATTAGGTTTTTGAAGTTTGAAAAGTTTATTCAAATAAACCAAAACGAGATGGGAGGAGACAAAAATAATTTAGCTATGAGAACAGTCCCAAACATGCTCAAGCAACAAATCATTTATTTTGTATGTAAAAAGGTATACAAAACAAATCATATTCTAGGTCTGTAGAATCCAAATAGGAAGCATCCCCCAAACAGACTATATCCAGCCTTTAGTTCAAGATAAGGTCAAGAACACTTCAAGCGATTGGTGGCCATCTTATGACTGTTGTGACCTCCCTAAGTTGGGCAGTGATTGTGTATGCCCTCAAGGCCTGGGCCAATGGTTCACAATGATCAACAAAATTTCCATTGTTTCACTAATGGTTCACCTAGCAATTATAGAAACACGAAGACATAATTATAGGAAATCGCAGCATCAATTCTTGTTATGACTAATCTTGTGAATGTAGTTATCAAGCTATCACCCGCCCGGAGAACACACAATTTGAACTCGGTTTTTTTTAAATCAAATAATGCAAGAAGTGGATCATATAAAAGAACATAAAAAATCAGAATCCACATTGAAGGATTTGGTGGGTGAAAACTTACGTCTTGAGCTCTAGACGAAGATGGAGATGGACCTTCTGTGTCTGATTCAGTCAGATTTGTTGTTGGAGAGCTCAATCCTTGTGTCGTAGATAGGGCTAACGTCGATAACACTGGTGCTAACGAGGGCGAGATCTCTGGAGGGCATAACGAATTTACAGGTGCAAAAATGGGAGAAGATGTTGGTTCCATGTTCTAAGAGAAGTTGTAGATAGGAATTGAGCTCAGAACGGAGCTTTAACTTAACAGAGTAGCTGATATAGGTCCGGGACTCTATAATAACAGTAGACTGCAAATTCTATATAAAATATACTAAATGCTAATAGTATACTCTATGCAGTAAAGGGGCATCGTACCCTCAAACACTCCAAGAGTTGCACTAATTTAGCAATTATAAAAGAAACATTTTCTGAGTTTTATTTTATACCCCAATTTAGTTCTCTCACAGAGAAACGTCACAGGTTATATGATCCTATTTCAAAGGATCATAGAGTTCACTTCAAACCAATGTATATACTTCTAATATCCACATATTAAATTAACTTTGATGCATAAATCTTGTTCTAGTTTAATAGTTCCAGAAATTGAAGTGTATTGTGTTATTCTTCGAGAGGTGCAAGCACACATTGTGAGTCTAATGGACAAATGTAAATAGTTTGTAGTATACAAAATCACCCATATAGAAAAATCTAGCATAAAGGAAAAATATTACGATGGAATCAGTCACGCTAGATAGTGTTGTTCACATAACCAATCCTTACTGTCATTGTCTACCAATTGGGCATGGACTCCAAAGGGCAAACAAGTAAATATGTACTCTCTCAGGGAGTGAAACCCAATCTTATAAAGATGATGAAGAGGGTGAAACCCTAGCTCCTAAAGATAATGAAGAGGAGTCGATCGTGGAAATTATTCAGTACACTATCCTAACAATAAGTTCAACTCGTAATTTGGCATCACTTTTTTTGTCAAGATTCATAAGAGAAAAGGGTGTTCCTATCGAGTCTCATCCTTCTAATATTTTTGGTAGCATGGGTCTAAGAACTGTTACTTTGGTTTTGACAAGCTAAGAGAGGTCACATCAATAGTTGCTCAAAACCTAAACAAAATCATTAATGTGAACTGTTATCCTGTTGAAACTACAAAGAAATCAAATATGTGTCATTGACCTATTAGCATTGGTGTTCATGGCCTTGTTGATACATTTATTTTGATTGGTATTTCATTTTAATCACAAGAGGATCAAGAGTTGAACTCTGAGATTTTTTAGACAATTTATCATCATATCCCAAACAAAGTCATTCTCTGAACTTTCATTCAAGGAAGGTCGTTATGAAACCTATGCTGAGAGTCCTCTAAGCAAGGGCATACTTCAACCAAGTAATAGTTTCTTCCACTGCCTCAGATCATCATAACTCCATTCCAAGTTCATGTTGATCCAAGTGTGCATCTGGATTAATGCCTACGTGTGTGCAAAAACAATTGAGCGAATTCAAATAGCCAATCATCGATTTCAATTTATTTCCCTTCAATCTCATCCCCATTTCTGTCTTTAGAAGCTTCCTCCAAGGATATATGCTTATCAGGTTCTTTGGTCAAGTCTTCTACTATGCTACCATTGCTTTCTCTTGTCGAACCGGAAGTAATCTCCTATGCTTTAGCATCCTCTTCTTGAACTCCACCTACTAAAGGTTCCTCATCTTCTTCAATAATGGCTCTTGCTTAGGATTTACCTCAACTACATATAGCCTCAAAGGATCATTTGTGAGAGTTTGATTAGGAATGCGCTTTGTGCCTTTGAAGCCCTTGTTTGCAGAGGAGTTTGAGTTTGAGTTCCATGTGGTTGGGAGATAATAATGACACATGGCGAAAGGTGATTAGAAGGAGGGACAATGAAAGTGGATAGTGGCTCTGGCATGTGGCCTAGTGGCTCGGGGTATTCCATGTGGCGTATATCAAAGACCAAATTTGATGGTTTTGGGTCCACCACTTGACACACATTTGACACTGGATCTGATGGTCCTAGGTCTACTACGTGGTGCACATCTAGTGATTGGAACTGATGGTCTTTGGTCTACGACATGAAGTCAATCTGACGTCTGGATTGGAGACATGTGATGCCACGTGGTGCATGTTAGACGATCGAATAGGAGGGATGGGATGCCATGCAGCACACATTCGATAACTAAATTGGAGGGACAAATGTATACCACGTGTCGTATATCGGATAATTGGATTAAGTGGCCCTTTCCATTTCTCCTAGTGGGTTGGGGTATTCCACACCTAGTGTTATGAAGTACAACACTTAAAAGACAATTAAATCAAATCAAATTCAAATTAATAATACGAGGAATGATTTTATTCGATAATAGTATTATATATTTGACAGTTCGTCAGGGTTTACTGCCATGAATTGTTCACTAGTCTTAGCTGGTCTCCTGTCCTACAATGATCCCCAATGCAAGGTAGAGCCTCTTTGTCCAAAACTCAAATATCCAACGGTGAGAAAATACGATCTGTGTGCCTCGATCTGTTCGGTTTTGAGAAAGGAGTTACATATAAGTAAACATTCTGATGGCTGGTAGTGGAAAGTTTGTTGAAGGCAAGAAGTTCGTCTCTTGAAGCTCCAAGGTCATGCTTTAGTTATCAGTGGGTCGTATTACCATATTTCTTAAGGTTGGAAAGTATGCAGAGAAAGTTGGAGGGAGCGCTCTGTTAGGGTTAACCTTGACTCTGGATTGAGTCAAAGGTGCTTTAGGTCTAGCACATGGTTTGGGCACATGGTTTGTTGTTGCCCATGGTATTGTCCTATGGTATTGCATGTGATGAAGCCTTTATAAGGCTTGAGGAGGCTCCATTATAAAGTGGCCTGGAGGTGAGCGGTGGCTAGCTCACTTGGTCTGGATGGCCGGTTTTGGCCATGTAATGAAGATCTTCATTGGTGCTGGTTTTCCCCACATGGGGTTTCCAGGGTATATTGTGTGTCTATATGTGGTTGCTTGTGATAATGTTTATTTCTCGCTTATTATCATGTTAATGTTTCTCGTTTTAACCTAACAACTGGTATCAGAGCCATGGTTTGGCTTGGTTATGCTTGTTGGTGTTTCTATGTGCCTGTGTTATGGAAAATATTGCGTGTGGAGTGAGATTGAAGTTTCCAGGCCATGGTAGAGCTTGAAAGTGTCAGATCTGCGATGACAAATTGTACATCAATTGTAAAATATCTAGACCTGCTAAGAGCTTAGACACCCATTGCTTGTAGCATATTGAAGCTGAGTCAAATCGAGATATGTTTAAAGCATGCATGCATGCGTATGAACGACTGTGAAGAATGGGGTTGGTGCTTGGCGTAAATATTGATGAGAGAGATGTCGTTGTTTTCATGATGGGAAAAGGTCCTTAGTAATCCATCATTCTGCAAGGAGCTTAAAGAGGCCGCTGTTTTTATGGATCGTGGCAGCCGTAAGGAGGAAACACAATACATTTGTTGTAAGTCATGAATTTCAGCATGAGATCAGAGATGGAAGTATAGGGTTTGACCTCGGGTGACACTGATGGCTCGTGGTTCAAAGAGGGACACATTCTGGTGGAGAATGATGATTTGTGCAGAGCCACGGATTTGAAAGAGTGAGTCCATGGATGGTATTTCGCGTGAGGAAAATACCTTTCCAGACATGGCAGGAGTGGCGACGCATCTCAGCAATCGCGTGAACGTTTTGCATCCCATAAAGGGCGTGAAAGAGTTGCAGTTTGGTCAATCTCATGAGGAAGGAAGCAGTGGTTATGGTGTTTCCCGTCTGTGTGAATAAGAAACAAACCCCAGTCGCTGAATTGGTTTGGTTGCAGGTGACACGTTGTTGCAAGGACCGGCTTCACGAGGCAGTGGCGGATGAAATCCAACTGATGGAGCCCTGGTCGGAGGTGCACTGAAGGCCGTCAAGACCGATTGTTTTCTGAAAATCAACGTGGTGGTTTCGGCCATGTGGTGAAGAAAACGCTGAAAATGGTATGCCGTGAAACATAAGTCACACCATGAATTAAAGATAAGCATGGTAAAAATGTGGAGGCATGGCATATGAAAAAAAATGGCAAAGCATGGAAGGATGAGCAAAACAAAGCGAGTATAGAAAGCGAGAGGATGAAGCAATGAATGGTGATGGTGTAGTCACCATGAGACACATGAAAAAACTTTTAAAAATAATAATAATGGAGCGGTTTGCATGTAAATGGGCATATGGCTATAAGACCTGGTAAGGCATGCATACCCCTGGTAACTCACTAGTAAAGTCAAGATATAGACCTAGGTGATAGGGGTGTATGTGAGATTCCTCAGTACAACTTTGAGGGGGGTTGGTGATTACTCCAAGCCAAGTTTAAAGGGGGGATTGTTAGGGTTAACCTTGACTCGAGATTGAATCAAAGGTGGTTTAGGTCTAGCACATGGTTTGTTGTTGCCCATGGTATTGTCCTATGGTATTGCATGTGATGAAGCCTTTATAAGGCTTGAGGAGGATCCATTGTAAAGTGGCCTGGAGGTGAGCGGTGGTCAGCTCACTTGGTCCGGATGGCCGGTTTTGGCCATGTAATGAAGATCTTCATTGATGCTAGTTTTCCCCGCATGGGGTTTCCAGGGTATATTGTGTGTCTATCTTGAATGTTGCTTGATGTGTTTATTTATCGCTCATTATTATCTTGTGTTGCTCGTTATAATCCTAACATGCTCTAGTGTATCTCGTAGTTGTTCTTGAATATCTTGCTATTGAGGTAAATTGTTGAATCTTCTTTCAACCTTTTTTTTTTGTTACTCGCTTTTTTTAGTCTGTCAAACAAATTAAATGCTTGTTAAACCCCAACAACAATTTCCAAAATTACTAGTAAGAGATTGTCGGGCCATGCAGAGAATTTCATTAATTAAATACGATATATCCACAATCAAGTAGCCCATCCATTGTCCACGTCTTCGCACTTTATTGTTATCTGAAGAATCCTTTGTTACATTAATATCTGCAAGCTTTTTTAACAATCTGATACATCTCAGAGTGTTAGATTTAAGTCAGACTGCTATCAGCTCAGTGCCCAAATCTATACGAAAATGAAGGCATTTAAAGTTTTTGAATCTGTACCGGAAAAATATCTCGATGTTGCCCAAGTTCTTGAGTGGATTGAGGCGCCTCCAGTTTCTATATGTTAGTCATTGTTCTAAGCTAGCAAAACTTCATACTGGAATAGGGGAGCATAAATTTATGCTATATCTAAATGTGAAGAGTTGTGAAGCTTTGCAGTGCTTTCCCATGGAAATATCGAAGCTCCACCATTTGCAGACGTTGAAATGTTGAGAAAATTAGAAATGCGGCCAAGGGAGACAAACAAAGAATAACACAATGAGACTAAATAGTGGAATTGAACATGAAACCCTCAACCATTCAATTCACAAAGATCATACACCAAACAAATAAAATGCCAAGTTCAAGCACATCAAACTCCATACTCATGCAATTTAACATATGTCGGTACATATGTCGGTACATAACACAATGAATGTCATTGCAAGCATGAACATACAATTGGCAGAATGATAATCAATGGAGATGACGACCACTTGTCACCATCATCTTACTGCATTGCCTTAGACAAACATGAACAATCAAGTAACAAATTCCATGCTACATGACAATTAACAAAACGAAAAAAAAAAGAACAATCAATTAAAATCCAAATTTAGAAGTGTTCAAATTGTGTTTTTGAATCCATAAATAAATTCAACACCCCTAAAAACCCCACAAAAATTAGATTATGTAATTTTCATAACTACATGCGATTTTAAGTTTTTTTTATAAATTTTTTACTAAACTCCAAACAAACCAAATCAAAAAAATATACTTAAAAAAATATAATATTTAAACTACACCTCGACATTAATATTATATGTGTAAGCAATAACATAACAACCCTTACATTTAGGCAAACATTTTACACCAATGCCTTTGTCATTTAGACATCATTAAGATGTTTGAAGGTCAAATATTAACCTCATTCATTCAACCATTTATGCTCATTATTCTGACCTGAGTTGCAGAAGTGTTTACAATGACTAATGCCATGGAGGCGGGGCAAGTAAAATATGTCCCAGTGCATCATCATAGGTCTGTGGTACATTTCTAGGAATTTCTGTTGAGGGTGGTTTCCATAGCTGCCACTCTCTCTGCAGCAATCGTGATGGGAAGTAGCAAGCAAACGGTCACAATGTTGGATGCCAAATACAGCTACTCACCTTCTTCCAGGCAATCCTATTTCTATGCTCTCCACATATTTTTAAGTAACATTAGTTTCAGAGTGTTCGTTGAGGCAGAAGAAATTAAGAAATTCTTTTTCAAAGGAAAAAATACCAGTCTTTGTTATTCATGAGAATCAAAAGACATCATTTACAAAGCATCTTAGTGACTGAGCAAAACTTCAGCAACCAATGCAACACATAAACATATGTAACCATACTATCTACTGCATCCAGTAAAAAAGTAAAAAGTCTGATCATAGCAGACTTTTCTCATCATCCCTGAGTTATCAGGTCAGAATATACTGAGAGAGAATCGAAGGTGATCAACAATCAGATAATCCTGAGCAAAACTTGCTAGCAGAGAGGACTCAAAACAAAACAGGTACAGTATAATCAAAACTATGTTGAAAGTCAAATACTGTGGTACACGTGTCCCAACAACTAAAAAAGAACAAAATGGCCATCATTAATGACCATACCATCCATATTTTCAAAGAAGAATCCATGACCCATATCTAATTTCAAGGCCTGTTTTGAGAGTCCATCTGCCAATGAGTTATGCTCACGGAAAATGTGCTTGATGATCACCTAAGGGGCCAATTGAAGCAACTTTCTTATATCCTTACACCAATGCATCAGAGCAGGAACATCAAGTGCCGCAGATCAGTTGAGCCAAGAGATAATAGCCATTGAATCTCAAAAAATCGAATGAATTGGAATACCCATCAGCTGACTAACCTTTAGAAATGCCCAAGAAGCCAATAATTCTGCTCTGGTATTTGTACCATGACCACAACCCATGGTAAAACTGAAGTAATGATGCTCATTTAAAAAGATCACAAACCCTAAGCCACCAATATTCCCTGCTGCTGCCCCATCAAAAAAGCCACAAGGAAAGGCCATAATAGGTTTTGGACCAATATCTCGAACTTTCAGCACTTTATATGGAGCAGGGTGAGTGTTTAATAAACCTTCAATTCTGGAGATCAGAGTAGGAATGGCAGGTTTTCTATTTTCAAAAATGCATTTATTATGAAGGAGCCAAATACACCAGAAAATAAATAAAGGCAGATATCTAAAAGTAGCATAGCGTAAAGTGGAGTTAAACCATTGAACCAGAAGGGAGGTAACAGAATCATGGGAGGGGATGGCAAACCCATATTTTGCAGCGAAGTAATCTAGGATACACATACTGAAAGGGCATGACAAAAATATATGAGAAATATCTTCTAAATTCCTTTCACACAGAATGCATCTACTCGGCCCTTGAAAGCCTTTTTTCTGAAGCTGATCCCAAGTTAAGATGCGACCTCTAGCCAAGAGCCAAGTAAAACAAGCAATTTTCAGAGGAATACGTTGTGTCCATAGGAACTCCAAGGAAGGCCAAGAGCCAAGTAAAACAAGCAATTTTTAGAGGAATACGTTGTGTCCATAGGAACTCCAACGAAGGCTCTAAAGGATCAAAAACATTGACAGAGATGCTGTCATAACCAATGGCAGTCGATAAGGAGCTTACAAATTTACTATGAGACCAGAGCAAGGAATCGTGCTGGTCAGAAAGTTTTATTCTGCCATAATCCAGCCCCCGGGTATACTTATCCCAAAGAAGCTTCCACTCACCACAGAGGTCGAGATCTTCCGCCGAGAACCAGTAACTTGAGGCAAAAGGAGTAATATTTCTGGCTTGATCTAGTGTAACAATGCCATAATCTTCCAAATACTCCCTCGTATCATTTGGCAGAATGAAAGAAGAACCCAATCCCACAATAGGGTCTGCTCCTATTCGAATAGTCGAACCATTACCAGCAAGCCAAATCAAACCTTTACTAATCCACGGTAAAGTAGCAATAAAACCTCTCCATATAATCGAGACATTTCCAACAGCAAATATTTTTTCCCTTAGCCAAATATGAACAGGCCTGTTTTTCAAGTATTTGACAGAAATGAGATTGTTCTAGATACCAGAACTATTAAGCACCAGCCAAAAGCTTTTCATCCTCAAGGAAAGACTGAAACTGGGCAAGTGTTTTATCCCCCAGCCACCTAGAGAAATCGGGCGAGCCAGTAATTTCCAGTCAGCAACATGGATTTTCTTTATATTTGCAGAAGAGCCCCTAAGAAATGAAAAGATAATTTTCTTGAGCTTGTCAAGGATAGTGGTTGGAATCGGAAAAAGAGACAACCAATAAACAGGAATACTCGAAAGAACCGATCGAATAAGAACAAGACGACCACCAATAGACATCGATCGATTGGTCCAATGGGTAATCCTCTTTTCAAATTTAGTGACTAACCAGTACCAATCCTTAATCTGATAACCTGAAGGCTTCAAGTAGTAGCCGAGATATACAAAACCTTTATTCAGAGAATCAAATCTGTAGGGAAGGAGACCATTGATAGTTCGAAGGAGATCCTCACCCAAAAAATTGTGAAGGAAGCAGGATTTATTTATATTTATACTCATACCCGAGGCTTCACAAAAGGTATCAAGGATATTTTTGAAAGCCCTCCATTCCTCAATAGAACCAAAACCAAATAAAATCACGTCATCCACAAACAGTAAGTGAGTGAGGAAGAGACTAGCCATAATTTTGATTCCTTTAATCTTACCCATCCTTTTTGCCTCTTCAATCAAAAGGCTGAGACCTTATATAACCAAGATATACAATAGAGGAGACAATGGACAGCCTTGTCTGATTCCACGAGAGGCCGAAAAAAAGGAAGAAGGAGAGCCATTAACAAGGACTGCAAAATTAGCTGAAGAGATACAACCCAAAATCCAGTTAACTCCATCCAGTGGAACTCCAATTTGTAAGAGAATAAGACAAACAAAGGTCCAATTAACCCAATCAACTGCTTTTGACAAGTCTAACTTCAGGCTGAGAGCACTTCTTTTTCGGGCTTTAACAGTGTGTAAGACTTCCTAAGTGATAGCTATGGGATCAAGGATCTGGCAATTCTTAAGAAATCCGAACTGCTGAGGAGAAATGGAGGCATCTAAGAAGGGCTCGAGTCTCAAAGCTGCAATTTTTGAAATCAACTTATAACAAAGATTACAGAGAGAAATAGGGTGGAAATCTGCAAAAGTAACAGGCCTGCCAACTTTAGGAATGAGAGTGAGGAATGTGGAGTTAATGGCTGGAGCCACTTTGCCCAAGATCCTAGAAGTTTCAACCATCTTAACAAGTAGAGGACCGAGTAGGTCAAAAAAATTCAAGTAGAACTCAACAGGCCAGCCATCCGGGCCTGGAGCCTTATCCCTTTTAAATGTTTTAAGGGATCTTTCAACTTCCGAAATAGTGACAGCGCTCATAAAGGCCTCTTTCCCCTCAAGATCAATAAAGGAGGGGAAGAGACGGATAACCTAAAGCTGGGAGGCAATGGAAGTCGAGTTATCATCTTCAAAAATCTTCCTGAAATGACGGATCCCAAGGGTCTTGATACTCGGATCATCCGATACCCAAGTACCACTTTCATCCTGTAAACTCCAAATCGCATTATGATTTTTTCGGGCAGAGGCCACCGCATGAAAAAACTTGGTATTTGCATCCCCATTTAATGCCCAAGTAACCCTACTTTGAAGTCTTGCAGTGTAAAGTTCATGATCAATCATCTTCTGAAGATCGGCCTTGAGAGAAGTCAATCTAAGTTGTTGATCATTAGTTAATAAGGCAGAATCAGAGGAAGAGAGGATGGAGTTAATCTCTTCTTCCAAGACGATTGACTTATCATGCATCTTTTGAGCTTCGATTTTAGTCCATGATTTAACTTTATCTTTTAGGACCCGAAGCTTAAAGGAGAGATCAAACATAGGATCCATCGAAGAATCTGAGAGAATACGAGCCCATTCTGCTCTTATCATCTTGGTAAACTCCTCATTAGCTAACCATGATTGGTTAAACTTAAAGGGTAAAGCACTGGCATTCTGATGATCCAGCCAGTCAAGAATGACAGGGAAATGATCAGATATTCCACATCTATGAGTCGAGACTCTATACTTGGGAAGAGAGTTAACAAGCTGGTTAGATAATAAAAAGCGGTCAAGTCTTTTAGAGATACCATCTTCCCCCATCCTACCATTCCTCCAAGTAGGACCTGCACAGGAGAGGGCCACATCCACCAAGTGATGGTCGGAGATAAGCTTGGAAAAGTATGGTCCTAAAGGATCCAAATGCGCCCTGGATCCCCAAATCTCAGAAGCATTTAATGTAAAGTTTAAGTCACCAGGCAGAATGAGATCGGGGAGAGAGAGCAAACCACCAAAGGCAACAGCGTTCCAGAAAGAATCTCGATTTAAGTAAGGACCATAATAATTTAAAATAGAAATCTTAAAGGAGAACCTCGAATGGATGCTTTAAGAAGGATACCGGCTGCAGTGTGAAAGGCCTTACAATTCAGAAGTTTTGGATTCCATCCAGAGAGGATCCCCCCGGAGAGGCCTTTTGCATTAATAGCACAAAATTCCCATCCCGGGCAAAGCTTGGAAAAAGCAAATATTGCAATTGTTACTTTGTTTATCATAACTGATAGAAATGGATATATGCTTTCACAATATACCATAATACTTTTTGAAGAATGGATCAATTTTTCCAATCCTTGGGCAACTCCCTTTTGAACTAGTCCTCTTAACCCGCCAAACCAATATAATTGCAAAGATGTCACAATATCCCTTCCCCCCGTAAACTGAAAACATCCATCTCCTCCTTATAATCGCCAAATATCTTCCCTTTATTATTTCCTAAAAGCATTCTACTTGTTACATAACCTTCATATATGGAATAACACATTCATAATAAAAAATAAAATATAATAATAATAATATTATACTTTCTAGAATATATCCATATGCATTTATTTAAGTAATTAACACATTCATAATCTAGAATATATCCATATGAATTTATTTAAGTAATTAACACATTCATAATAAAAGATAAAAGATAGTAATAATAGTATTATACTTTCTAGAATATATCCATATGCATTTATTTAAACTAGCAATTGTACCTAGGGGTGCAATAAAAGAACGCCGTGTTGCAAGCAAACCAAGGGGATGTTTATATACATAGAAAGAAAGAGAATTAGAAGTCTTGAACCACAAATTATAGGTAATAAAAAATGTTTTTATGTTACAATAGATTGAAAATCGATCGAAATTATAGGTTAAAAATTCGATTGTTAGTTTATGTAGTGATTATGTTACAATGAAGAAACAATGTATCTATGCAGCAAATAAATATAAATAATTTATTTGAATGGAGTGTTAGTTTGTGTAGTTCTTATGTTACAATCAAGAAACATTGAAAAAATTAATGGTTCTATCTACTAATTTATTAAAAAGAAATGATGTATACATTTCTTAAATGTGAATCATGAAAATGGAATCCATAACTACATTAAAATGTGGTATCCCGAACTTTTAGAATCTCAGCAAACATGTACAAATTCTAGTAATATAAAAGATAGGTAGGTAAATGGAGATCTTTGCAAAATATATAAAATAAATAAAGTAAAAACTTTAAAATGTTGTATATATCTAGAAAAAAGATAAATTAAATTTTTAATAAAAAAGATATACAAAATTATGGAAAACTTATAATTTGATTCATATATCCTTACATATAAGAATTGAGTAGGTTTAAAAATAAAAAAGGCAGGTCTAAAAATAGAAAAGGCAAGCAGTTATAATATGTGTTTGTAAAATTGTTTTGGGTATTGAAATGAACTGAGATACATTTCGATCCTCCTACATTAAAAAGTTTTTAGGCGAGTACATATATGTGAAGGGGATATGAACATTTACAAGAAACAATTTGTAACTTACAATTGTACG